>VUQS01029133.1:3653-14957 GCA_015108495.1 Heterochromis multidens | reverse complement strand
TTCCTTCCTGAGGGATCCTGCTTCCGGAGTGGGACAAAGGCTGGAAATTCCCCACAACTTAAGACAGCCAACATTTTTAATTCTATTGCACGAGACAGCATGGCCTGCTTGCAAATGAGAGTACCTGTGCTTAAAATGAGTATTGCTATTCTGATGGTTTTACTAACTGTTACAAAAGGATTTGGCATGAAGCAGCTTGTCCACTGCAGAGCTGTTTGTATTGACAATGCCGAAGATGACTGCATAACTCTCAACCAGGACAAAGTGGATTTTAAAACAGCTGAAGCCAACTGCCGTGACAGCAATGGAGAACTTCTGCAATTTCTGTCTAAGACTAATAAGAGGTTGTTTGACATTTTGAGTCAGGGATTATTTGGAAACTACTGGATCGGGCTGCATTTACCAGCTGGTGCCTGTAGCAACCTCTCAGCTCCACTGAGAGGCTATGAGTGGGTATCTGGTAAAACGGGCAGCAGCTTTAGTCCATCCTGGAATAAAAGCATTGAACTCTGCTCACCACACTGCGTATCTCTTTCAAGTCATCAAAAATGGACAGAGAGTCTGTGCTCGGGTATAATTGATGGGTTTCTGTGCCAAACTAAACTCAAAGATGCATGCCGGGGACAAGAGGTATCACATCCAACTGTTTTTCAAAGCTCTAAAGGCTGTTTAAGTGGTCCTTGTGAGCATGATTGCAAAGATGTAAAGGGAGGTTATACATGCTCTTGTTTCCATCAATATATCCCAGACAGCAAAAACCCCAGGCAGTGCAAACCACACTGTGCACAACAGAAATGCCCTGCTATACGTGAGACTGGCTATTACATATGTCCTGACGGCTTTCTAAAGGTTGACTTAGATGGTAGTGACTTTTGTGAGGACATTGATGAATGTGTCATGAATTCTGATAGGAATTGTGAATGTAAAAACACTTATGGGGGTTTTGAGTGCCCTTGTAAAGAAGGATTTGTTCTTGAAGATCAAGTCAAATGCATCAAAGCAGAGGACAGCAAAGGTCTGGTCATCACAACTCCTGTCGTTGTAGCATTTGTCAAACCACCCACCAAAAACAATACACTGAAGGCTTCTTCTGCTCCTGCGGCCCGCTTCCTATGGATTTGGATTGTGGTCATTGTGGCTGTCATTGTGTCTATTTTTGTGATTAGGTTTTATGTAGTTAAGCGCCGGAGGCAAAGAGAAAATTCTAATCAACAGTCTCCTGTTAATGTTCCTGTGGACAATACTGAGTGTTAAATAATGCCCCAAAATGACTGATTCCCCTGGCTCTTTATAGTTTATAGTAGACTTTGGTATTCTGTGCGGTGTCTGACTCTTCACTGTAGATTATGCATGATTTTGACAAGCTGTTCACACACAGAGACAAATAAGGTATCTAATCATGATGTGGGATGATGTTTTCATATTAGCCTTAACTTATACAGTCCACAACATGTTTTTCCAGTTGTGTGGTGGAGTGTTAGGCAGCTTCCTCTGTAGTGTCCTGCCATAAAAACTGGGCCTATTTAGTGATTTAATGCTAGACTCATGAACTTGAATCACCTCCAGTGATTCCTTTAAGCCTTTAGCTGTTATTTGGAATTTCTTTCTTTTTTTTTTTTTCTTTTTTTTTTAACTTAGTAGGCATTCTGCATTTGGATTCATCTTAGATCTTGATAGTAAATTTAAAGGTCTTTTAATGTTGAATCTTCTAAGATTTTTTTTTTTTTTAGCAAGTCGTGGTTCATATCACTGGGAACAGAAAACTCTAAATGTTTGAGTGGTTTAACAAGTCAAAGTCTAGCCCACACCTCCAATTACTGACTGGCCTCCAGGTTTGCTAACTCTCAGCTCCAGTCAGGTTTTCTTTCTCAATAGCCTCAGGATTCACAAATGTAATCCTACTATGTGGCCGATGTATTCAGTATGGTCATTAATTATGCTTTGTGTGTTTTTAGTCAAAATAGATTGTGTTCTTTCATAATTGTAACTTAGATGAAAAGCTGACCTTATTGATATATAAATGTAGATAATTCCCAGTGGTTTCAAATCCCATTTTTTCCTACTGTGGTACATGAAAAATTTTAACAGCTATTTTATGAGGTTTACACTGTATTTTATTACTAATCTGCAAAGCAAATATAAGTGAAACGCAATGTATGGTTAATATAGCAGTATGTAAAATGGTGCAGAGTATTCACAAAGTAATTACACAAGTTTTAGCCCTTTTAAATACATACAGTATATCTGTAAATATTGTTAACACTGACCTTTTTCGATAATCATTCATATTTGTACATTTAACTGTTTGTAAAATGAGCTTTGAAGAAATGACACATGTATACTTTTATTTCAGGTGCTTTTGTTAAAGTAATTCTATGGTCATTTATGTGTTGTGTTCAGGGAATTCAAGTCTGGATTCATTCAGATATGCTCTTGTAGCACCATCTACTGTCCTCAAGAACAAAGTGCTGAAACGCTATGGGAAGGCAGTTACAGAACTCAGTCAACTGCAGCTTCTTCATTTAACAAACTGAACTGAAATCAACTCCTGTGTGAGTGACTTTTGGAAAGACAGCTGGTAATGATTGCAGAAAATTTATAAAAGTGAAATCTTAAAAAATGTACCTTATATACCATCATGAGCAACACTTGTATTCAAATATAAAAATATCTTTTATATTTTTAATAATTTCAATCATTTTTAATCATTGATAATCATATTAATAAGGTGTCCAGAACTGCTTTCTACCACTTAAAAATATATTTTAAAAGTTAGATTTATATCAGTACATTCATATCACACAGGTTAGACTACTGTAACACTCTATTTGCAGGATCCAAATCATCAGTAGGACGACTTCAGCTTGTCCAGAATGCAGCACCCAGATTCCTTACATGTACATGGAAATTTGACTATATTACCACAGTAATGAAGTCACATCACTGGATCCTAGTTCAATAAACAATTACCTTAAAACTGTTTCTATTAGTTCATAAAGCTTTCAATGGTTTGACCCCTCCTGTACATCTCTGACTTGTTCATTGTTTATAACCCAGTCAGACCTCTCAGGTCATCAGGTGCAGAATTTTCCCCAGAATTAGAGCTAAGTGGGTAAATGGACTGATTCTTATATAGTGCTTTTCTACTCTCCCGGAGCACTCAGAGTGCTTTATACAACATGCCTCCTTCACCCATTCATATAAGCACTTTTTCTATACTTAAGTTTCTGTCTAACATTCACACACATTCACACTCCGATGGATGCATTGGAGAGCAACTTAGGGTTAGTATCTTGTCCAAGGATATTTGGCATGCAGACTGGAGCAGCCAGGGATCAAACCACCAACCTTCTGATTACCTCCTGAGCTACAGCCACCCTAATTGAAAAGGGTGTTTTCAGTTACTGTAGTCCTGTTCTTTGGAACAAGCTGCCTGCTGACCTGAGGTCAATTACAACTGTGTCTACATTCAAAAGCAAACTTTAAACCTTTTTATTCTCACATTTTCTTTTTTTTTTTAGTTATTTTTATTGCCTTAAGACACTGAAGACCTACATAGTTTATGTTATGTTTAGGTTATGTTTTTATTTCTTTTGGTAAGCACATTGACTTTACATGTAATTAAATATGCTATATAAATAAAATTATCTGCCTTATGTTTTGCTTTAAATTTTATTTAGCTGTGCTTCTATACAAAAAATTAGGTGAGTCTGTTTACAATCACTGGCCACTTTATTAGGTACATGTGTTAAACTGCTCGTTAACACAAATATCTAAAGAGTCAATCATATGGCAGCAACTAAATGCATTTAGGCATATAGACATGGTCAAGACAGCCTGCTGAAGTTCAAAGCAAGCATCAGAATGGGGAAGAAAGGTGATTTAAGTGACTTTGAAAGTGGCAGGGTTGTTGGTGCCAGACAGGCTGCTCTGAGTATTTCAGAAACTGCTGATCTACTGGCACTTTCCCACACAACCATCTCTAGGATTTACAGAGAATGGTTCAAAAAGAGAAAACATCCAGTGAACAGCAGTTCTGTGGGAGAAAATGCCTTGTTGATGTCAGAGGTCAGAGGAGAATGGCCAGACTGCCTCAAGCTGATAGCTAGGCAACAGTAAGCACTTGTTACAACAAAGGTGTGCAGAAGAGCATCTCTGAATGCACAACACACCAAACCTTGAAGCAGATGAGCTACAGCAAGAGAAGACCACACCAGGTGCCACCCCTTTCAGCTAATAACAGGAAACTGAGACTACAGTTTGCACGGACTCACTAAAATTGGACAACAGAAGATTGGAAGAACATTGCCTGGTCTGATGAGTCTCGATTTCTGCTGCACCATTCAGATGGTAGGGTCAGACTTTGGAGTAAACAACACGAAGGCATGGGTCCATCCTGCCTTGTTCAGGCTGCTGCTGGTGGTGTAATGGTGTGGGGGATATTTTCTTGGCACACTTTGGGCCCCTTAGTACCAACTGAGCATTGTTTAAATGCCACAGCCTGCCTGAATATTGTTGCTGACCATGTCCATCCCCTCATGACCACAGTGTACCCATCTTCTGATGGCTGCTTCCAATAGGATAACACCATGTCACAAAGCTCAAATCATTTCAAACTGGTTTTTTGAGTCACCAGATGTCAGTCCAATAGAGCACCTTTGGGATGTGGTGGAATGGGAGATTCACATTGCAGCTGACAAATCTGTAGCAACTGTGTGATGGTATCATGTTAACATGGACCAAAATCTCTGAATAATGTTTCCAGCAGCTTGTTGAATCTATGCCACTAAGATTTAAAGCAGTTCTGAAGGCAAAAGGGGTCCAACCTGGTACCAGCAAGGTGTACCTAATAAAGTGTCCAGTTATAGTATGTTATATAGCCATGCTTCTCTACAAAAAAAGCTATTTATTCATCTATTTATATTACTCAAATCACACTGTAAAGTAAGTACAATAAAATAAATTATTTTTTTAAACATCTTTTTACTATGTGACCTCATCTTGCCCATAATTTGAGCCTAACAAAAAGGTGCAATCAGTCTTAAATTTGAATTGCAGTTATAGCAGCTGACTTCCAGCAAAATGTGGCTGTTCAGCTGGTGTTATCAATCACAGTCCAACTGACAATAAAATGTTAAAAATGACTGTTTTCTTCAGGCTTTCATCGCTCCGCCATCTGACTAATCTCTGAACTTAACAGCACCCATGTCCTGTTTCATGTTGTAACAACAACACTGATGAAATACAATGACTTATTTTATCCACACAGTCAACACTCTGTAAACTTAATTTATATTTTGGTATATTCTTTTACTTTTATTAGACAACAAGTCTGAGATTGAAAGAGCAGGTACTGATATTTTACACATTTTGCTCTCCACCACCATCATCAAAACACCAAATGAAGGAATGTCTTTTTGGCAGAGTAGCACAAAGGTGCATTACAGGTACACTGATCTGTCACTCCTCTACGCAATGCTGTGTTTTCTTGCCAAATCCTGCTCAGGCTGAATTACATAACTATGTCTCACCCATATGCACATAGATAAGCTTGTGTTTTTAGTCAGATCTAGATTTCTGAAAATAAGCGTGTTTGTGTGAGCAAGTGAGAGCAAACGGTAGAGTAGTAGTGCAGTTCTGATAAAACTGGTGGTTACAAACCTTACCTGGCCAGCACCGGTTGTAGCTGACGTGACCTCACTCCTACCAGTAAACATGGGTATTGGTGAACTAACTCAGCCAATGGCAGCAGGAGGAGTTCACTTGTTTGGGAGGGCATGCAAAAAGAAGTGTGTATTTATCTGGTTGCCTTGCATGCATGGCAAATACGTTCTGAGATAACTGTATTTCATGCATTTTTTATAGCTCTGCTTTATGTCAAATGTATTATTTGTCTGGTTTTGTCTTTCAAACTTTCATCTACATTACACCCCAAGCATTTAGGGTATGCGCTGCACTATGCAGCTCATTGTTAAAAGATTAATTATTATGATTTTTACTTTGCAAAATCTCTTAATATATCCCGTGTTTCATAAGCAATGTGTCTAAACAGGACGATCAAACAACAGATGATGAAATGTTAAAGGGGGCGAGTCCTCATGGAAATTTTTTACCTGAGTACAGCCTTACAGGCAAGGATCCCTTATTAGGCTGTGTAAAATCGACTTTATTTTAACATTGTAGCTCTCCTCCAACCTCAAACATATACCTAACTGCAACCGTAATATGCACGAGCTGAGGAATCTAATGTATATCTAATGGTGTAGCGTGTGAAACTTGTCCTGGAAGGCAAATTTAAGGTAAAAAAAAACAAATAAACAACTAGCTAAACGCGAAGGGCGGGCTCTCGTGAGGTTATCCAATCAGAAAGTAGGCGGCAGTCCTCAGCAGTATGTCATTGGATTAAAGTTTCTCCTTTAGCCTGTTCATATCAATAATAATATCTTGGCTGGCATGTGGAGAGCATACCTGTCAGAGAGGTAGTACATTTCCGCACCCAGTTAAAATAGTCCGAACTTGTTTGTTCGTTAGAAAAGACTCAGGCACAGGTACGGGCAGGTAGAAGCAGCAGCAGCAGCAGCAGCAGCAGCAGCAGCAGCAGCAGCAGCAGCATGTCGGTTGACAGTGTGTTTAGGACCCGGTCTCTCGGTGTGGCCGCCGAGGGTCTTCCTGATCAATATGCCGATGGCAAGGCAGCGAAAGTGTGGCAGCTTTACATCGGGGACACGAAGAGCAGGACTGAGGAGTACAAGAGCTGGGTGGTGTCCCTGCTGAAGCAGCACGGGGTGCAGAAGGTGCTGGATGTAGCCTGCGGAACAGGGTAACGTCAGGTCGACTCAGCAGTTTCACAGTGACACGTCTGACAGGAGCTTCAGCTCTGTCTCACCAAACTCCACTTAAAAATCGTTCAACTTAATATATACCCACGAATATCATCGAATATAAAAAACATAAGGCAAACTTTTATACAGTTTTTAAACTTTCACAACAAAATCTTTAATACGGCTTTATCCAAATTTCCCGAGCACACTTTCGTTAATGGTTAAATTTTGATTAAAGGTTTGTATGGCAAATTAAAGCCTGTATTCTTAATGTTACAATAGCAGGTGCTGATGAAGTTATGAAACACGCTGATTAAGATTGCATTATTGTCTTCCAGATTTGTGAATAGGTGTGATCATTGTGCAATTCAGAATGACTGTGCAGCTGTAGAACAGAGTTGTGCACGAGTAGATTGACAGTGTTTGTTTGTCTTTTTTTTTTTTTAACCGTTGCTGTGCTTGATAGATCTATGGGTAGATATAAAACTATTTCAGCTTGCATAACTCATTAAGGAGAAGTGTTCGCAAATGCCTGCTTTGTTCAAATCTTTGTACCTGTTCAAGTTAGTTTGACTTTTTTTGGAATTTCAACTCGCTGACCCTTTTTAACTCGGGACAAAATCCGGATTAAGCCACAGAATAATGAATGAAAGTGCAGCGTTGCACCTGTTTCTGTGCCACATCCTGCCTCCAGCACTGGTCTGAGGTGGACACAGCAGGTTTACACATGCTGGTTAAATGTGATTTCATGTTAGAAGTGTTACATAGCTGAGACAAAAGCTCGAAGAAGCAAGTGTTGTCCTACAAGTCCACTTAAATGTCCTGTTTCTAAAGCAAACTGAACAGAAGAGGTGTTATTTGTAAAGCTGGAATCCACTTGTTTTTGTGGATGATGAGCTGGTGTTGGATAGTTGAAGGGAGTTTTGTCTGGTTTCCTGCAGTCTGTTTATCTCCACTGATAGTGTTTGCTCTCAGACAGCAGCAAGGCCACTGACTGATTTATTTTCTCATTTGAAGTTTATCATTAATTTATGTTCTTTATTCTGTGCTCATCACTTAGCAGTCAGTACAGCCATTGCTAAACATTACAGAGCTAATAATAATGTTCATGTCAGCACTGCAGTCATTTACATCTCAATAATAAACACTATAAAGCTCCATATCTCACAGAGGACAGACTGTGTGGTCGTCTTCCTGCAGTTTGGAGCGCACCAGCACACTGACTTTGACCCCATTCCCTAGTAGTGGTACATCTCAGTAGCACAGCCATCTCGAAGTAAACACTCCTCGTGGATAGAGGTTACAAATAGCTATTTTTGGCAGTCTGAGTATATTTGTGGTGCTTATTTTTTCTGACAGATGAGAGACTGTAGACTGTGAGTTGTTATCACCATCGGTTGAACCTACAGCATGAGGGTTTTGTTTCTTTTAGTTTAGGCTGCCACAGGTTGTAGCAGAATGTTTTATGTATACTTGCAGAATAGAGAGGCATACAGACAAATTAAAGGAAAACCATGAACCCCTTCCCTTACTGTGATGGTTCTGTTGGCTCTGTTATGCTGTGGGTGTTATTCTATATGCTGTGGCCTTCACAGTCACCAAATGAGTGGTTATCTTTTGGGGGAATGGCTTCCACCCCTCCTGTAGAGTCCAGAGACTTTGGGAATCAATGCCAAGATGAAATGTGACAGACGTCAGAATAAGTAAAATAAATCCTAGATTTAAAAACGTTTTTCAAAGGCAATTTTCATCAGAATTTGCTTCTAGTATAGGACTAGGTTTAATCCAAATCTAGGAAACTGGCTGTTAACGTTGTTTGTTTGTTTGTTTGTTTTTCCTTTAATATGTCACCTGTCTATTTTTTTCTATTTTGCTGTTTTATATTATCCCGCGGTTACCTAGTAGTTGTTAATGATTGCAGCATCACTATCAAATGAATCCTACTCCTGTTGCACTGAAACACATCTGTATTGTTTATTATTAACTCATAAATAGCCTGGGAAAACATTTTTGAAACCATCCCCAAAAAAAGTCAGTAGCATCTGTTCAGGCTGCGGTTTAGCCCCAATCATGTTTTCCTGCCAGGTTTTTGAAGCAGTAGGAGCCTCTGGCTACTGTTCAGATCATCTCTTTTTACCTGTAAAATATTAGATTTCCTGTCTGTAGTGTGGTGAAATGCTTACCAAGTTAATCCTTTTAATAAACTACTTGTAGCGTGTTTGACGTGAACACACATTCTTGCTCAGACTTGATCAACTGGTTTTTCAGGAAAAGATGACAGCAGAGATTACACTCAAAATTAAAACACCTCGCAGAGCTTGTCAGGTTGGTTGTTGTTTTTATGTATTCATGGATTTTGTTTTCTAGGATTGACTCCATTATGTTGGTGGAGGAGGGGTTTAATTTGATGAGTGTGGATGCCAGCGATAAAATGCTCAAGTATGCACTGAAGGCGAGATGGGACAGAAGAAAAGAACCAGCTTTTGACCAGTGGGGTATGAAAATTTAAATAAAAAAATATATATATTGAATTGGTGATTTCCACAGATTTAGATTCTATTTGTGGCAGATGTGTCAGGAATTAAATATTTCCATTCATATCTTTCTCCTCTGGAAGTATTTTATTTTTATTTGACAAGTACATTGCGCAGTAATTTATTTGTCACAATCAGTCTCAGTCTCTCCTGAGAGTCTCTCATCCTCCGGATTAACTGAAACTCCACCATCTTGGACTTCAGGTGGTGACAGCAGTCCTTGTTCTGCTCTGCAGTCTCTGTGAGCTCGGCGTAGCAGCACAAGCTGCAGGTTCTGATCCCTTAGAAGGTCATTAGAGCAGAAGAAGGAGCACAGAGTCTAGCTGCAGTACAAGTTGAGTTGGAGTCACAGGATAAGAGGATGAGATTGTCTCTGGGGAAGCAGCTGAAGGATATTGAGGCCAATGAGCCAACTGGTAGGGAAAACATGAGATAAGGGCCAGGGCTGACTGGTTAGCAGCAAATAAACTTAAGCATAAGAATAAGGGGACTGCTGACTAGTAAATGGATCTCTCAGACAAATTAAAGAAATAAAAAGCTAAAATGAGTTGCTGAACATACATAGATGTTTCAGAAGAATTGGAGACATTGATGCTAGAATCTTCAGACTGTTCTGAGAAAATTTCATCAAAATCCAGCTACAAGGTGAAGTAACACAAATGAAGCATGCAACAGAGAATGCACATCCTAACGCAGAGTTAAGCTTATCAACAGAGCAACATCACTAGAAATGCACCTGTAGGGGTTTTAGGGAAGTTGAATTAAAGTTTAATGTTCTAAACCTAAACAATCAGTATGACATTAGTCATGGACCTTTTTACAGTAATAAAATGGAAAGACTGTGTCGTGGTGGTTTTGCATTGCATTAGCTATTATACCTGGGTGGTTCCCAGTAAAGTCTGTGTGTGGGAAGTACTGTGAGTTGTCTCATTTGTTGTAAACACTTAGAAGCTGCACATGTGTTTCTCTTTCACTTTGTGTGGTTTGTCGACTCTGTCATAATCAAATAGCTGTAGCATTTCCTCAGGTGATCTCATATTCTGCTCTTTTCTTTCGTGTCCTCAGTGATTGAAGAGGCCAACTGGCTGACATTATCAGAAGACATTCAGAAACCAGGAGACGGCTTCGACGCCGTTATCTGCCTTGGCAACTCATTTGCCCACTTACCAGACTTTAAAGGTACACGAATGATAAGGCAAATGTAAGCATTAGAGTGTTAGTTAATACCAGTCTCATACCGGCCTGTCTGGCCGGTATGTCTGGTCTGCTGCACCTCTGAACTCACCTAATGATGATGTTGCAGTGCCCTTTCACCTCAATGCGGCAGCGTGTGGAGGCATGGCAAGCCCATACAGTTTCTGAAAGGATTTACTCAACATTACATGTCCGTAACCTCTGTACCAGAGATTATGGATATATTAGAAATGTATTTGTGGAAAATATTTTTGTCCAGTTCATTTTTGCCTTGTCAGAATGACAATGTGACTAATTAAAATTATAATCTGTATTACTCATGCATCCATATCTCAAATCAAACATAATGTCTCCTTGAATTGATGCACACACCTTTGCTTTCCACAGTTTGCTACCAAGTGTTTAATTGCCAACTCAATCTCTTATTTGAAGACTGACCTGCTTGACTGCACTCAATCATATTGTTGTTGCTCTTAGGGGACCAGAGTGACCAAAAGTTGGCCCTTCACAACATTGCCAGTATGGTCAGACCAGGTGGGATCCTCATCATTGACCACCGTAACTATGACTACATACTGGAGACCGGGCGGGCTCCACAAGGCAAGAACATCTACTACAAGGTACTAAAGTTAGACCGATAACTGCAGTGATCATTCTTTTTCCATCCTGCCTAACAATATAAATACAGAGAAGTTTTTTTTTTTTTTTTTTTTTTTTTTTTGGTTTTGTTTTTTTATTTATGTTATTTTTTTTTA
>VUQS01029132.1:0-11416 GCA_015108495.1 Heterochromis multidens | reverse complement strand
ATCAGTCTGTGGTGGCAAGTGTGCTGTTCTATGCTGCAGTCTGCTGGGGAGGCAGCATCAGAAACAAGGATGCAAGGAGACTGGACAAACTAGTGAGGAAAGCTGGCTCTGTGATTGGAGCCAGACTGGACACGCTGGGGGAGGTGGTGGAAAGATGCACACTAAAGATGTTAGAAGCCATCCTGAACAACTCTGATCACCCACTTTATAACATCTTTATGGAACAAAAAAACATCAGTACTGGAAGACTCCTCTCTCTCCGTTGTAAAACGGAGAGATACAGAAAATCATTCGCACCCACAGCCATCAGGCTTTACAATTCTCACATAAATAGCAGATGAGCTGTCAGACAAATGAATTTCCCTCTGGGATCAATAAAGTTATTCGTATTCGTATTCGTATTCGTATTCGTATTTAATGTGTTAAAAGTGTGAAAGTGTAATGTATACATTACAATAGATCTGTCACTCAATTATCCTGAGGTAAATTCATTATTAATTTGTAGCAGATAGTAATAATAAATTAGCAATTACACTGAAAACACAATGTCTAGTTTTGGTTGAAGAGTTAAAGTATAGAATCCGGCTTTAAAATTCCACCAGCTCTCAGCAAATTAAGGGACCAAGGGTCCAAGGCAGCATTATCAGGTTTTTCTTTTTGTTGCTCATTACAGTGACAAGAAGAGAGTCCTGCAGTCAATCTCACTTTGGAAAGAGTCTTGCTTTAAGTCTGAGGACAGCAAAAAAATCAAACAGGCAAACAAATGAACAAAAGTATAAATAAAAATCTCACTATACCACAAAATTTCAAACATTTGTAAAATTTAATTTAATTCAGATTTTCTACTCTTTCATGGACAGTTTAAGCAGTTGTTCTGTAATTTCTATCATTTCTCACGGTAAAGAATTTGAATTTAATTTCCGTACAAAAGATGCTTCTGAATTTATAGTAATGATTACAACAAATTTTCAAACTGTGTTAGTGACATTATTATTATTATTATGATTATGAATGCTCTAATCATTCTTACCCTCTTTTCCTCATCACAAGTTTGGCTGTACCAGAAACAGAACTTCAAAAAGGCAGGAATGAATGTTAGTGCAGGCTCATTAAAATTGCCCACATCACATATAATCAAGAGATTTGCCTTTTTACTGCTTTTTATTCATACTCAGTTGACATTTGTTGTCGAAAGTAAAGGTTTTGACAGAGAACAGGAAAATAAAAATGCCATAAATGTAGGCATCATGTCTGTTGTTTTAGATGTGGGAGCAGTCACAATGTGAGGAACTGCATTCCTCACATTGTTTATTTATCAGTGTCACATGATGAATTAAATCATCCATTCCTGTCATGTCAAAATACAGAGCAGCAACACCTTTTCTCCTAGTGTAATAAATGACAAACTAATGGCTAGGTAAAGTCTGAAAATGTAAAACAAGCCTAACCCATCCCTGAGGCAGTGCAAGTACCTCAGGAACACAGAGTACAATTTACAACCAAATGTCTCTTATAAATAAATATGCTTAATGGCCTCTTCTAAACAAAGTGTTCTCCTCGCCTATTTTTCTACTCTCACTTTGTTGCTGCTGTAGAGTTGTACCCCGGGTATTTTATGAATACAAAAAACAAAAAAAGCATTTCAAAACATGCCATAACTTTTTAAAGACATTAATGGGTAAAATAATTATCACAGATATTAAAAATGCTCATAAAGGTGCTCAGTGGATGGGGAAACTGTGGCTAAATCTTATTTAATTACAGTGTTTTTCCATCTACATAGTAGTCTTCTGCTTTTTTCTGGCCAACCCAGTGACATTCACTTTTTAGATAAATACCCACCCTCATCACTACATCCAGGCCCCATGCAAGGCTCAAAATCCTGAGTGTGTGGGCAGGGAACACTGAGGTCCAACTGTGCCTTCAGCATCCTCTGTCTCATCCGTTTGCCCTTTTCACAAGTGGCCGAGCTGCAGGCAGACCATGGAGACCAGTTTGAGTAGATACATGTCTCAGGAGTATCATCTGCAGGATAGAAAAGGGAAAAGACATTCGATAATAGCCTACCATTGTTAAGTGTATTTTTAATCTCGTGTATGTGAAAGAAAGAAAGAAAAGGGAACAGGACACAGACCTTCCTCTTTCTCCTCCTGGGCAATATCTGCTACAATGTCATCCACATTGTCTGGAACAATGTTGCACTGTTCACCCTGTGAACACAGATAGACATTTATATTGCTACAATAGTTTGTTGCTCTGCATTTCTGTTTACTCTTGTTCAGTCCTTCTATTCCCCTCCTAAAGCTATCAGAACAAGTGGAAGCATGCAGGTAAGTATAAGGTCAACATATACTTAAAATTATCCTAACTGTGCATAGGAAGCACTGAGACTAGAATATAAGTCACTAGAGTATAAGAATGCATTTTATAATGTGTGGATGTCGATGTTGTTGTACTTAAACACCGAATCATGCATAAAAAAAATCCCAACAGCTGCCTCTAGATGCCACTGAAGGACTACTAACCTTGGAGACCTCTTGCAGCGATATTGTTTCATCACTCATCATAATGGTAAAAGCTTAATGTCTTGTAGAAAACTAATTTAAATGCCTGCAATAAATGGTTTAATTAACTTTTCTAAATGTTTGTGCTGTATTTCTTTCATGAGTTGTATTGCATTGTATTGAACTGCACAGTACTACTACTACATGTTACTTACTACTACTGATATTACTACATTAGAGAAAATAATTTACCTTTTTTTTAAATAAATTTTAAAACTGAACCACATTCGGAAACCAAGTAATTAGTTGAAAAGTGCTTTAAATATACATATTTTTGCACTGTATTAAATACTGTTGACCTAACACTATGCAGCAGATGAACAGAACATGCTCCCTAAGCCCTATGCCTGCTGAAAGAGATCACTAGATTGCTGAGTTTTATTGATCTGTAATGCATGTTTCTTCAGATCACTAAACTGAAGTGAGCTGAAATATAACTAAAATGCAAAGTGTGGTGTGGTAATCTGTCAAAAATATACATTAGGCTTATCAACTGCAAACACTGCACAATGTCTGAGGGTTTACCTTTAGCAGTTGTGGTATGCTATCATAATGAAATTGCCTGCATAATTATCATTATTCCATCAAAGCTACAACCAAGACCTGACAATTAGGAAAACAGACAAACCTTTCTGGCAATGCGTTCCACCAACACCCTGGCCACAGGAGTAATAGCACCCCCCTCAGGATCATAAAAAGGGCTTTGTGGATGATCCAGACTGGTTAAGGGACGGATTTTGTCCTGGGGCACAGTGGGCTTGTTGGGAGACTAAAAGAACCACAGACAAAGACAGAAAAAGGAAAAATATATATATAGATGAACCACAAAAAAGTGGATGTTTGGGAGTTTAAAAATAAAACTGACAAGATTTCTTTGAAAAATACATTTCCATGTTAAGGACAATGAGTGCAAAGTCACAAAAGTTACACCAAACACAAGCTGAACACAGGACAACTTTCAAAGTCAGAGAGCAGCTGTGGAAGAGCAGTGTAGTTTATATGGGAGCTGCTCTCAGTCAACAGTAAAGGTCTGCCAGCAGGGGGCTGATAGAAGCACCACCGCCAGAGGCAGTCTGGAGGCAGAAGACCAGCTCATCCTTCAACCCCCACTGAGGCCACCCAGAAGAAAAATAGAGAAAGAGCAGTGCTGTTTTTGTCAGAGAGAGGAGGATAAGCAGAACGGTAAAGAGTGGTCATTAATCAACCGATACTGTAAAAGTACAATGGTTGAATTTCGATACTTTGTTACAGGCGTGTGCCAGAGATGAAAAGTCTTATCCTTCCACCCTACTTCAGAATAGCAACAACAGACTTCTTAAAAAGCTTAAATGCACTACTGATATATTCCTTCCTTACTCTCAGCTAAAAAATTGTTTTATATGGGAATATTTACTTTGTTACCATTTAACATTTAAATAATGGAGACTATAGCAGTTCACAAAGTCTAAACAAAGTCTCCTCATTTTGCTGAAAACTGTGCCATTTGGACAAAATGAACATAAGAGTGGATATCTGAGATTCACATTACTTTCACAAACAAAAGCAGTATCACTGGATTACTTCGATCATGAAGACAAATTGAACATTTGGCTTCAATATTGCCACATATTGTCTGCAGTTACTGACATTTATTTGAGGCGGATATCTGCAGTAATGATATTATGTTAAAATGCATGTCAAACTAAAGTAAGTAAAAAACAAACTGTGGATCCAGACTTGCCTCAACTAAGCATTAGAGAAGGAGAACAATTGTTGAGGCTTATTGTGGCAATACCACAATTGCCTTACATGTTTCTTACTCTACACACCCCTTTCAAGTCTTCCAGGCCCTCAGAACAAGATGGGCCTCACATAAGTGGTAATTCAGCATATTTTAAAAACCACTGCTGAATAAAATTCTGCACTTGTGTATGTGTGTTAGAGAGAGAGCGAGAGAGACAGTGAGAAAAAGAGAGGAAGAGAGTGAAGAGAAGAAGCAAAATTAACCCAAAATAAACAAGAGACTAAAGTTCAGTGGGTTCATCTATGAGCTCCAAAAGATCAGCCAAAGGTTTCACACACATAAAGTCACAGAATTTAGTCAAACTTAAAACCTAATCTCTTAGTGCTGACAGGAAACATTGAGCATGCAGCACCTGAGAGTGAGGGCTGGAGGAGGGTCATTGCTCAAGGCTTTTAGAGGAGAATTGGGTGATGGGTGATGACACTTGAATTGTTGCAGCTTGGCAGTATGACGTGAGAGAGGGAGCGATTGTGAATGTGGGCAGACAGCCAGATGAAGAGGTTGGTATAATGACAAGGTCAAAGGGAAGAGGAAGGGAAGGGAAGTCTCAGCTGGTGATGAGAGTGAGGAAGAAGGTTATCCAGGGGGTAAAAGGTGGAGATAATAACAGCTTGCAAAAGGCTGTGATTGCCCAGAGAATGTGGGGTTTTAACCTGATTTTTGTGAGAGACACTACTGTTTTTGTTGCATAATGAAGATAAAGAGCTTAATTTTCCCAAGGTTTTACCTAAAATAAATATAACTAATAAGAGTTATTAATTTAACAACTTTTAATATTCACATACAATTTTTAGTAACAGCTGAGAAGCACAATGTAAATCTTACATTTTAATAAATATGGAAACATTGGTATACGTGCTTTCCTCACCACAAATTAAATTAATGGTAGTTCTCTCATGTCTCACTCTAGGAATCTGATGGTGTTGCAGCAATTTTAAAAGCATACAGCAGATTAGTCATTCTACATAACACAAGCACACTTAAAACAGAAAGAGAAGAAACACTTTATTGTGCCACTGTTTAAGTTCTAGGGCAAATTACTAAGATAATACAATTACTTAATTTTATACATAATATCTGTAATAAATAATATTTGTACCTACCTCATATGTCACCCCACTATCAGTGCCTGCATCCCAGGGGATTAGATCCTGGACCACCTTTTGGACCCAACCACACTCCTTCGTACACAAGTCCTCAGCAGACAGACCTACATTCCAGTCTGGACTGGGCCCCAACATCGTCAGGAAGGACATGAGGTGACGGCTCCGGTCTACTGAAAATTCTGCTGAGGGGGCGGCCCGCCTGAGGAAGAGATGAGTATGAGTTCTGAGTCATCAAAGCACTTTGTGAGTAAGGGAGAAAAAGACAGATGTTAGCTGCATCCCAACTGACAAGTGGGAATTTCCAAAGGCCGTGGCACACAAAAGATGTGTCCTTCATAACACCTTAGGGTAAGCTGCACCTGTTCCACTTTAAGCACGATGTACAATCTGGACAAAACTAAATCCAATAATGAATTTGGTTGATCCTCATGTGTTTGTAAGGCCATACATTTCCATTTTTATCCTCAAAAAGTTGCAGGTTATTGACATTTTGCTGCTCGAGGTTGTGGAATGTTTAATCAATCCATCAATCACGAAAGGGATATATAGACTTAGTTGGACTTAGTTCCAAATCAGTTTCTTAAATGTTGAATACTGCATGCTGTGCACATTCAAGCCGCAACATGAAAATAAATCTTTCTGGTTCTAGGATATTTTAAACGTGTATCTATCTGCATTACTTTGCAAAGTTTAGCACACCGTATTTTGCCATGCAACTTGGTCCAGGTTTTTTATATTTTTACAATGGTTAATATAAATTAAAGCAGAAATTTGAAAAGCATCACTGAAAATTATGCTCAGCTAGAAGAAAAGCTTGTCTAATATTGTGGAACCTTAGAGTAAGAGTATAAGAAGATAAATATAGGGCTTATAAATAATAGCAACTGGCAAAAATTTACTTGACATATTGTAGACTCAGATTGCCAGACCACATCTATCTCCACACTACATTTTCTTTGTTCTAAAACTCAGGACTCATGCACATGCACCCCTGGCCATCTTACTTGACCAATGATTGACAACTAAACTAATTACAAGAATTTTTCCAGATAACACAAGAATAATTAGGAGCAGGAAGCTTCTTCTAACATAGACGATTAGCCAGTGATTCCTCTTCACCTGTCATCATGCCTATATAAACCTATTTGACTTCAGCCAACTCTGTCCTGCACTTGCACACTCTGCTAATGATGCCTCTAAGGAGCTGAAATAACTCTTATCCCCTGAGAAAACACAACTTGACTCAACTCTCCTGGGTCTCTGCTCAGAGAGTACTGCAAGTCTCCACTTTATCTCAGCGTGCCACCTGGGTTCCACAAAAAGGTAAGGTGTAATTGACAGAAAAGAAGAGACAGAACACGGCTGGTTGCAAATAAGGCAGGGATTAATCACCCTAGATAACCCCAGTGAAATGTTTTAGTAATTCCAAAATGTTTTGGTTTATAAATGTGCGCAGGCGTGTTTTTGGAGAAGAGTTGATATAAATTTTAGTAGGTGTCAAAATGTTGCTACATGGATATTTGCTAGTAATGGTTTCCCTTCTCACTCATTCCCTTACATCTGACAGTTCAAAAATTACTTTTGTGGGTGGCTAATCGGTGTGTTCGTTATGCTTGGTAAAGGAGACATAAACTACTTTCTAAAGGTAAAGGAAATATTTTTTCCATGCAAAGCAAGCACATGAAAAATCAAGTTTTTTCTTGGCACAGTTTAGAGCTATCCATGTGCTTTTGATGGATTTAACTGGTTTTTCCTGCCACAAAACATGTATAACATGACATAAAGGAAAATGCTAAAAAACATTTTTCCAATACTTCTTATTGCATTGCTAGCTACTGTATCAGTACCGTTATAATTTTAGCACAAAATGTGCACACAGCATAAAATGGGCTGATGATCCCACACTGCTTCAATAATGTTGAGGTCCAGAGTCTGAATAGGCCAATCCATGACTGATAGTGTTCTATTGTGTGTTTTTCTATCCAGGTATGCTTTGCATTGACTGTGTTTTTCATTGTCATGCTGAAAAATGCAAAAAAAATAAAAAATCAGATGGTATTATATGGTGGATCAAAATCTGACCGTACTTTTCTGCGTTCCTAATTCCAACAACAACAATTCCCAAACACCATTGGCTGAAATGCAGCCCCAAACCATGATAGAGCCTCCACCATGTTTTACAGATGGCTGTAGACACTCACTGCTGTACCTCTCTCTTGACCTCCTCCGTACATATTGACGATGATTTGAACCAAAAATTTCAAATTTGGATTCATCACTCCATAAGACCTGTTGCCACTGATTTTCAGTCGAGTTCTTGTGTAATTTGGATTCCTTAGCATTTTCTCCCTGTTTCCCTTCCTTAAGTATTCTTAACAGTCACTCTTTGATTGAGACCATTTCTGATCAGGCTTCAGCAAACAGTAGATGGATCAACTGAAGGATCATGACTTTCAGATACTGTTCATCTGTTGGAGATAATTTTTTTATGCCTGCCACTTTGTTTTTCATCCTCCACGTGTCCAGTTTCCTCAATTTTTTTTAAGGACACAATATACACCATGTCGAGATATGGCAAGATTTTAGGCTAATAGCTCGTTGTTGGTGCGATACTATTTTATGCCTGTCAAACTGTGTTATTGCTGGCATTTATCACAGATTCAACTAAAGAAATGGGAACAAATAATGTATTTTTGTGACAGGCTGCTAGTAATAAAGTGCCTAAAGATAGAATTTAAAATTGGTCTTTGCCAAGTTATCTGTTATGTGTAGACACAACACTGATTCATCCCTTGAGTTAGGTCCCCTTTTGTATGCTTGACTAATTTATAGGTCACTGTCAAGTGGCTTAACTAACAAAAAAAAAATCCTTTGAAAATGGTCAGGTACAGGGACTGGACTGAAAATGAGTTAAAAAGTAGCCAATGTCCAAAGAAAAACTCTGAAACACCTTCAGAAAGCGGGGAAAATTATTGCTCAAGAGCACTTTAAAAATTACAGAAAAGTCTTGGAAGCAAATCATAAAGAAATGACTTTACCACAGCACTGTAGAATAAAGTGCATAACTTTCCACATTCTAGTATGTGAAAGAACCTTAATTCACACTGCCGATAACTAGATTTTTTTACCTGCTAATCACATAAAACTCACATAATATCACTACACTACTGTCCTGGTTATTTGGAAGATACCTGATGAGACAGTGGGAGTGGGGTGGCAACAAGAAGCCAATGTGAGTGTTATGGAGCTGTCAGGCAACCATTTTATTCCGGACTAAAGAGGGAAAGTGAAAAAGTGAAACTAATAAAAAGGTGTTTAGTTAGAAAACTGAAAGAGGAACATAGCAGTGAAAAATTTGATTTGGGAGTGAGTCAGAGAGTAAAGTGTAGAATGATCAGAATCTGTGTGAAGCCTTCAGGAATATGTACTATGTTAACACCCACAACAAAACATACTGAATAACTGCTGTTGAATTGTTTTATGTAAGAGGCTGACATCCATTTGGGACTGACAATGTGTGTGTTTCAATTGCGCAGTGATGAAGTTATGGGTGGGAAGTAGTCTTTTAAACATGCCAAAGTAGTTTGTGAAAATAAAGTTGTAACCTTCTTCTTGCCCTCAGATAAGACTCAAACTGAGATTTTAAAAAGCAATATTTTGTGCACTAAAACTAAATTATTTTTATATTAAAACTGTGTTTTAAAAGAAAAATGATCTTCATCTGTTTTAGCACATCTTAACATATAATCTCCATCCATACTGACATGGGTCTTACAGTTAGCCTTACATTATGGACAAAAATAAAACTTTTCTTCTACAGTGGAAAACAATATTCACATGATAGCTCTTTTAATTACATGTTGAATCACATTTCTTCTTACTGAAGTCAACAGCACTTTTTTTGCAATATTTTATGATAGACAGTAACAATAGCTGCATCAGACACTTATAGTCAGGAAGCCGTGATAGATCATGACATTTACCTGGACTATTTTAGGATCAGTGACTTTTAATACAATAGCCAACGTCATTTGTACTGGTTGAGAGTTCAGGTGGAAAATATCACCTTTTAAACAAGAAAAGTGGCAGTGTGCATCGACTTGCAAAATTATATGACAGTGGAAGGACTATCAAGATAAAAAAGAGAAACCTGAGAAACATAATTTTTCAGATGTTTGTAAACACAGCATTGACTCTAAGAAACACCTGCAGCAGAATGAGGCACAGAGCATCTTCTTCACTGTGAGTGCTCAGTACGTTATTTATTTATTTACTTATTTATTTGTTGATAGCTAAGAGTTGAAAATTTTGAACTTTGGATAAAAAGTGCTTCTTGTTGCTATCACCTTTTACCCAGATGTACAATCACAGTGAAGAAGTGTTGGGACAAACACTACATTCTACACTACAACAGTCACATCTCATTTGTACATCCCATTGGAGGTGAAGTTAACACTGTTGGTCTCTGAGTATTCATGTCTGAACTACAGACTACAACAATATTGGTATTAAAAATAATACTTGAAGGAACATCTCCTTCACCATGGATCTACCAGGTCCGCAGCTACTTGTCATAGCAGCCAAAGCATCTCAGCTGAATAAATGCTGCACCTCCAAAGCGCTTTCAAACACTCTCAGTTAGGTATTTTTGGAAGAGCGTCTGGCATGTCCAGCTGGCAAAAGACTGGACCTTTTTCGTTGTGCTAGCTAGTCAAAAGAGCAAACTAGACATTTGGGAAGGTGATTCTTAAAGAGACAGGAGCATTTCAGACACGGAGTTAAAAGAGGTGCTTCAGCATTGTATAGTCTGAGACAAATAACGTGTTTTTTGAGCATTGAAATACATAAACCTATTTTGGCAGGCATCCAAAATAAAAGCCTGCAGAGGTTAATATGGACACTTTACCTTCTGAATAAAGGCTATTTTCTATTCTATATTTGGTGCAGGGGTTGTATACAAAAAAATATGTAAATTTCCCATGGGTGCTTAGACGTTTGCACTCTCTGACACGGAAACATTATTCATACACCTAAAAAAGCACAAACATTGAGACACACCAGCTTACATATTTACACTGCTTTGCTGATACCTTTTAACACACGAATGCACAAACATCCAATTTTTAAAACTCGCTGACATAAATATGCATACACTGTATGTAATTTTCATGCAGCTCATATGTGAACTAATGAACCTAATAAGACTCTTTAAAACATAATATGTTGCATTTTCCAAGTTCATGATTAAAATGTGTACTTAACTCTTTCAACACACAATATGGTGAGGACAATTCTTTGTAAGTATTTACATAAAATATCCCTTCCTTTTCTCGCTCCAACCAACACAATTGATCCAACACACTCTTGCATCTGCTATTCATAATCACTGTGTGAAACAGTTAATTGGTTGCATATACAGAGCAGGGTAGGCTAATTAGCCCTTGTGGATATCATTGCTTCTATTCCTGGCTGTGTTCTTCCCTTCAGAGATTAATCCCATTGCCCTTATTCGGGCTCTGTGTTTGAAGAAACAACACACACAGCAGAGCATCGGAAATTTTTCTATACAAACTGAATCAAAAAGGTTCTTGTTTTTGACATGAATAAGAAAGTAAATGGCTCTTATGACTATAGGAGTAAATAGATGTGCAAACAGTAAGTTAGTGTGGTTGGTAGGTTCAAGGCTTCTTTAAGTAGGGCTTTCAGTGATCAGCAAGCTCTGAAGTTCAACTTTAAAATCATAATTTCAGCCTTAAACACTTCACATGATGCGTTGGTAGAGAATATCACAGACTGATTTCCATACGTTTTGAAATCCCTGAGCATGCTGAACATTTTCTATGTCCTACAATTTATTCAGTTTTAATATTATATTCTACTAAATTTCATACTGAAGAGCAAGAACAATTACAGGTCAGCCTGTCAAAAAGTCACTGCAGGCTCAGGACTTATTCCAGAAGAAC
>VUQS01029131.1:31468-49122 GCA_015108495.1 Heterochromis multidens | reverse complement strand
AAAAGCAATAGCCTACTTCTAGTAACATGCTGTAAGTTGTACTTAGTCATATGAGGAATCTTATTTCCACAGCTACAGTAGGAGTATATTAAATTTTCACAGCAGTCTAAATCTTCTGGCTACAGTCATTAACTGGAACTTAATGCTGTTTGGTATCCGTAAGCGAACACTGTCCGTTGTGATTATAAAGAGCTGCACTTCCGGTCTCTCCAGGGTGGCAACTGAGAGCTGACTGGCCTATTGTATCAGTTCCTGTAAACCCAAGCTAATACAAGCGTTGCTGACCACCCATCTGCACACTAACTGACCTAAATACTGAGCAACATCTGTGGGGGCAGAGTGAGTGTGTGTCTGCGCATGCCACTGTGTTTGTCTGGAAAGCTGTTCCACAATGACAGTGTCAGAATAATAACGTCTCTCAGTCTACAGCGCGGTGAAGGATCTCTCAATGTCACCTGACTTGAAGAGAGCAAAGCAGACCTTTTTATATTGACGCTTTTTCAGCTTAACAGGCAAGCGCCACAGCTGAGAAATTAAAACTGAGAAGAGCAGCCGGGAAGCATCAAGAGCGGCTGCAGACATGCTTTTGTGTTCCCTGCGATGCCGTGGCTACGCAGCGGTTGACAGGATGCATTAGAGGATTTCTCAGTGAAGGGTGACTGACCTAAACATGTGACCTAAGTGCTGCCCTAGATTTAAGAGTGCCACATGAGATCAAGAACATTTCACTCATCTGTATTTTGTTACTGGCTCCGCACCAGCACACTTTTTTTTTGCGTTTTTGGGGATGACCTAGAGAGCACATCCCCTTCTTTGCAGCAGCAAGAACAGCTTTAGGGGAGTGCTGTTACTGGGCCAACTCATTTTCCCACACGCAAGCTGACATCAGTGAGACATCAGTGGAACGTGGTGGGGGGAGAGCAGCTGAATATTCATGAAGGGCAGGGACCCATTTCAGCCCAGTGAACACTCTCTCCCTCTCTCCTTTGCTTACACACACACACACACACACACAAATACAGTCCAGTCACAAATTTATACACACACAAGAAGTGCAAGGACTCGTTCCATACCAGCAGGCACATACTCATCTCACGCCTCACTGCACTCATTCATATCAAAAGCGCATGCTCATTACATACAACAGCAGAACACACACACTCACATACCAACCATTAGCCATCATGCAACTCATCTAACTTGCCTTCTCTCATAAAGATATAATAAACATTTGAACAATATCTTTTAGCAGCAGCTGCTTATGAATCCATTAGCACAATAAGTGCATTTCTTGTTTCATTATGAAATAACTGCCTCAGAAATGTCTTAAGGCTAAATCTGCCATATGCAAGAAAAGCAACGAGAGGAGACAGTTCTGCTTTTAGCAGATGGTTCCTAGCCGCAACTAACAGCTGGATTCGTGTTTCCTTTTCATGCAGACGTTGTTTGACATCGTGATTATTAAACAGGCCTGTTTCAGAGCCGGTCCTCTACTGTCTTATTCTGATATTGGTATGCAGAGGCGTCCACAAGAGGAGGAGGAGTGCACGGTGCGATGAGAGGATAGACTTGGATGTGATGAGAGGCTGAGGCCAGTCAGTCAGTCTGGACGTTTGGCACAGAGACAGCAGATTCCATTTCCATGCCAATCTGCCTTGTCTCTTTCTGAATCAGACTTGACCTTCACAGGCTGATGACTCCAGAGGCCTGGGACCTGGAGACGCTTTCTGCCTAAAACCAGATCCACACATTCTCTCTCACACGCACACACACACACACTTTCTAAGATGTGTTACAGGAATGGAAAAAAAAAAACCAATCATTCCCCCTTAGTGTGCTTACATTTGTGTTTGCACACGTGCACATGAATCTATAAGTACACGCACACGCAAAAACTTAAACCACCGAAAAAAAGGCTCTCCTTGATTTACTGTAAAGGAGTGATACAAAGGATTGAAATGAGACCAGATCGTCTTTAGAGAGCCAACCCTCGGCGCAGATGGCTCTGTTTTTCATCTTCACTCTCATGAGATCTCATTTTCTGTGCTCTGTTCAGCAATTTCACGTTTTTTTTTTTTTTTACCATTTGAGTTTGTTTCCATAAAACACCAACAGAATCCAGTTCAACAAAACAAATAACAAACAAAACAAATGACTCTCCAGAGGTTCTTTTTCTTCCTCTTGCAGGTTTTAAACCAACATCCCCCTCCATCTCCTTCATCTAAAGCTACAAGCACTGAAGGTCAAGGGACCGAGCACCCCGTCCTGTCTGCCCCCCTTGTGTTTGTGTTTAAAGCCAGACTAAAATAGACCTTTACAAGTCGCCTAATGAAAGTGACTCTGGGCCCTCTGGTTAATTGACCACCTTTAATGAGTGTTAAACTGCAGCAGTCATTAGACTGGGGGTTGCTGTGGGTCACCGCTGGGCTGAGACAGAAAGAAGGGAAGAGAGAAAAGGAAGGGGTAAAGGACAAAATACAGGTAAGCACTAAAATAGCACAAATTATTTTCTTGTTTTGAGCTCTGCTTTGCTTGTGTGTTGAACAGCGCACCTGCATTCATTAATGTGCACTGCCTAAGGGCAGCACCTGTCCGGCTAACAGTCCCCAACTAAAAGCAGTGGCCATATGGGTAGAAATTCTTTCAGATCTGCTATTCTGCATCCAGATCCGCCATCCTTTATGTCTCTGCCTTCCTCATTCAGTTCAGACAAGCAAATCTAATAAACAAGCAAGAGAAAATAGAAAAATATTCAAGAGTTTTTGCATAAGCCGAATTTGGGTTCTTTGTAATTTTTCCATCTCACCCTTATGATTTTGAAACCTGGGGCAATAAATAACCACACTGCCATCCGGTCTGCCATCGCTGATAGGGAATAGAATTCTGCTTTCATGTGTTTTCAGATGATCATGGAAATCTTTTTTTTTTTTGCCATTGATGACCTCATTTGAAAAAGCATATTGCAAACAAACACAATGTCCTTGTCCTTTATTTTGTGTACTGTGTAAATGCTCCTCAGGGAAACACGCAGAGAGGCATACATGCGCGGACACACACTCTTGCACACGCACCTAAAGCCCTTGTGTTATTGGACTGAAATTGAGCTCACCACATATTTCCTTGGAGTATTGATTTAATCAACTGCGTATCATGTTGAGACCCATATCATCTCATGCAACACACACCACCAGCAGCGAGAAGAAGCGATCCATCACTATTTAGCCGGACAGGCCCTTGTAGTCTAAACACGGAACCATTACGCATGGTTTAACATGGACACTTTGACCTCTGGGAGGTGACAAGGTCAATGACATCATTAGACAGGAGTCAGTCTGTGTGCCGGAGCGAGACTAATTGCTATCAGACCTCAATCACAACTAATAACTGCTTAGATTTGTTTCGATACTCATATTATCCACTTCTAATATCCTGACGGATGTGTTGTCATTGCCACACCAACACAGGGAAAAGCTAGTTTGCACCTCATTTTGCCTTGCTGATATGGTAGCTCAGTAGATCCGTTTATCCTAAGGCTCTGTTAGTATATTCAAAGGTACCTAAGCTTTACAAAATAGCTAGAGGGTGATTTCCCACACACCGATAAAGCCCAGACTTGGAAAATCATTTTCAAAGAAGGCTCTCATCTTCAGATGCTTTGAAGCCCAGGAGAAGAGCTTGAAAAAAAAAGTGACGCATGGGAACCTAAATTCTCTTGGGTTTAACAGAAATGTTGAGACTTTGTTATACCTCTTTTACCCTGTAGTCTGGCCTGATGCTGTGGTTCACATCTGCAGTCCAGGGTCTTGTCTGACCAACCTGGGCTCGCCCTGGAGGCGCCACACACATCCTCGCCCATCACAGCTTTGTCAGCGACCTCACTGGACCGTGAACAGAGGCAGACCACTCCGGAATGTCAACGGAGCCGGCATCGAGCTCGGCGCTCAAATGGATGAGCGCGCAGATGAGCACATGCAAAGACACAAGCACATACGAATGCGAGCAAGAGTAACCTGATCCAATGACACAGGAGCTGCCTCAGTGTGCGGCTAACTGCCTTATCTCCCTCTGGCCGTGCTCCTCTTTCCTCTCAACATTCTTTCAGGTATTTGGCCAAGACCTTTTCTCTTTGTCTGCCCTTTTCAAAGACCTGCTTTATGCTGGGAGCCCTCCAGACGTAGTGCTGCAATCTTCTCACTGCCCCTCTCTCTCTATCCCTCTCTTTCTTTCTCTCTGCACACATGTCTCTCAGACTTGCTTCCTTGCTTTCTCTCACATACCTCTCTCTTTCACTCTAATTTCCCCCCCACTATTCGAGCGCAGAATTGAAAAAACAATGTCACCTGTGCTGCATCCCAGAAGTGTATGTGTGTGTGAGGGAGCAATAGAGAGGGACAAGGTAGGGGGATGTAGCTCTGAGGCTCTCTCAGAAGTGAACTAAGGTTAGACTAATGGAGCCTGTGATCTGGGGCTTTGTAATGGAGTGAAAATGGCCTCTTTTGAAGAGACAAGTGGAGTGTTTCTGGATTTGTATGGGGGCAGATCTCAATCAGTGTGCAACTGTGAGGGGCCATCCAGCATCTTCAGAATCCACTAATCTGCCATCGGATATCTGACTAGTGATCACACTTGAGAGAGCAATTGCACCCTGCTACCTACACAGATGCTCTTCCCCGAGGTGTTCCACGCATTTCTTTCTGCACATGCTCCTATATGAATACAATCAACACAATACCTGTGCAGCTTTTGGAGAGCTTTTGGACTAATCAGCTCTGACAAGTGGAACAAAACAATTTAATACAGAGCTGATTTCACATCTGAGCGGCTCGTCATTTACATAAGCTTTTCACAGTCTGCTCACTGAGCTGCGACAGGCATGTGGTGCGCCCAGAGAGACCGGAAGGCTGCTCCAAATATTCTGCCCCCTCTTTATCTGACCTCAGCAAGGAGAGGGCTACACATGCGGCAGTAGATGCAAAGACTCATTAGGATACACATGTGTGCAGATCTTAGCCCAAAGTCTCTCTGTTTCCATGGCACAGACATACACGCGCACATGCACACACACATTTTTAGTGTCCTGTGGTTAGCAGAGAGAGGAAGCAGTGGCGCGTCTCTGTGCTGACTTAATGTCTTTTAACAGTTTGGCTTCAGGAGCAGGGGTTGGCCAGAGCTGTGCTAAAGCCAGAACTGGGCCTGATCATCTGTGACGGCAAGAAAAAAACCTTAGGCAGTGTATGTGTGTGTGTGTGTGTCTGTCCCCCCCCCCCTCATTTTCTCTGTTTCAGTCTCAGTGTCTGCATGTGTGCGCATGAAGTGTGTGGAAGCTACAGGGGACAGAATTACCCTGGACAAAGCCATTGACAGAGGCATTAAAGTGACAATAGAATATTTACAGCGCACAGCACTGATTCACTCTGCTCCCTAATATGCAGCACATCAATATCCTGGAGAATGCTCGTAACACACTGCAGTGCATGGTGGTAGAAATAAGCTTGGTGCGCAGTCTCGCATCCACATGTTCATGTGCACACAAAACACACACACACACACACACACACACACACACACACACTGAAGGAACTACTAACTGGTGCTGACTTGAAGGCAAACGGGGAGGGATCAGGGGCAGAGCAGAGTGGGGAAATAACTGCTGCTCTGCTTGAGTAAGTTCCTCTCAGCACTGAGGAGAATAGATTGCTGTGTCCCCCTTGCAGAGCCCTACCTCTCAGGTGGCCCACAGGACACCAAGTCACCTTGTCATTTAATATCAGACACAGTAGAACAGCTGTACCTTACGAGTGTTTATGCTGGTGGGGGATTGGTGGTATAATTGCATGCGGCTGTGTGTGTGTGTGTGTGTGTGTGCGTGCATCATGCATGTGTGTGCGCTCATGCATTTTTGGAAATGATTGGAAGTTCATAGCCCGAAGGCCCGGGGTTACGCAGTCCTACAGAGCACCTCAGAAAAATCTGCATCAGATCACACAAACATGTCAGTCAGTTTGGTAGCTTTTCTCCTCAACCGCTAACCGCTGGTCCGTTCCCCGTATTCACAGCCAGTTAGATCATGCTCATATGTTCGACAGACCTCTCTCCTCCTGTCTCAGTTTCACAGTCCAGAGCTGCTGAAATAGCCAACATATGTTTGGAAAATAAATGTGCAGTGTAGAGGTCAGACAGTTAGACTGTGCACAGCTCTGGGCTCATTTAGTTAAGTACAGACCACCACATACTCAACCTGATCATGAAACTCTTTCTACTGTTGCTCTATGCTGGTTTTTGAATATTTTATATCATTCATAATTCACGAGCTCTGGAAATATACGACCAATTACAATGGTTGTAATCTGAGAAAAGAAACAAGTCGGTGGGGTGCTGCATGTTGACAGTGATGTATACACAGCCCTGATTAGAAATGTACAAACTGCTACATTACATGCATTAGAGGAGAAATAGAGACTGATGGATTGCACTTTGGCTTGCGTACTACACTGAAGCACTGTAAATACAATGAACTGCGGTCCAGAAGAAACAGGGTTATTTGTTTTTTTTTAAAAAAAAAAAAGCCTATTTCTTTACTTTTTTGGCACAAAACATACACTACAAGAAGATCTGCAGTCTTTACACAGTGGAACAAGATATCTTAAGCCAGGACTTCCTATGTACTCATGTAACAGTACCTAAAGGGGAATAAGTGTTTTTGTTATCATATGCAGTGCGCAAAATCCTTTGTACACACACAAAATGTAGTGCATAGACTACAGAAACAAAACAACTTCCTAACCCGATATGCACCTATGACCCCGATGAAAAGCATTTGCAGCCTTCCATGTAGAAAAAACAAAGTGCCATAAACTTAAGTAACAGGGACCGTCTAACACTTACAGCTTCTGACTCGGTGTTACCTGGAATTTGTGTACTTGGTATGGGACTGTGGCATTATGGGTCACTACTCAAGAACTCAAGAACTTGGTTGAAGCTCCCATTTGTTGAATTGGTTGAAATGCACATTTTCCTGACAGGCATCCTGCCTCATGACTGTTCTCTCTCAGAGGCAGAGGTGGAAATAGTGTGACTTTACACCAAAAATTGCTATTTCCTGTCTGCTACCAACAATCGGTGTTGGTGTCTTTTAACAGTGAGCACAACCTCTGTAACTGTAACCAAACCCTTGTCGTGTCTAAACTTGACCAAATCTCTAAAGATTCTTATCTCACAGAGGTAACAGATCAGAAAACACTAATAGGCTGTGAACAATTTTTAAAAAAGTAATAACAATTTTGGGAGATGCTGGAAAGTGATGCTGACAGGATGGGAGCGCTGTCTGAAAAGGCAAAATGAGAAAAATCACACGTACCCTAGAATTCAATAGCAAGGGTGCCGGATCAGGAAAATAGCAGCTGTAAGAACATGTTGAGCCATACTCCAAACAGCTACTAGATCAGGTGTTTTTTTTTTTTTTAGCTGTGCAGTGCTTTGAGTACAATGCCCTACATCAGACTTCTGGAGGTATACACTGTGTATCTTTCCCTCTCTGGGTCTTAATGAGGACTCTGACATTACACCCTTTTTGTAATCAAATACTTCATGACATGTCTCCAACAGTAACACTGGTTTTATGTCTGTGGAGTCTATGGGTTTCACTTTTGTACGCTTCATTTTTTGCCTATTGTGTTACGTCTTTAATTCCCTATAAAAACAGATAAAGAGACCAAGGCTACACAGCCTGAGTCTTTTATAGAGTACAAAGCATTTGGGATACATGATTTGTATATATGTATATATGTGCACCTTGTCTATAATATATTACTGAGATATATTTATTCATATGCTTACAAATTCCATGTGTCTTCTTATATGGATTGTGTGTATTTGTCAGAAGGGGGAGGGAGGCTTGTGCTCAAAGCTTTACACAGCTAATAAAATCCTTATACTGGAGCTGCTTGGTGAGGCTGAAACCTTATGGAAGTAATTTTGGACAGATGACAACATTATACAAGCAACAAATATATTTGTACTACTTTTATACTACATTATAACTGTTTAGGTATATTAAAATGTTGACCTGGTAATTATTATATATCATAAGATTTTAGAGAGCAGTTTTAAATGCTCATACTGGTTACAGTCTTTTTAACTTTTTAACATTTTTCAAATGGCCTAATAATAATAATGTTTAATTATAGGGAAAGCAACCCAGTTCAAGAGTGACAACCACAAACTTTTCAGAGTTATTGTCAGACCTACAAAATAAATAGATAAATAAAATAAAAAATAAACCACAGACAGACAAAATCAGCTCTATTTTATACAATATCCGTCATTGAAAAGGAAAAAAAAGAGAATTAATCAACCTAGAATAACAAGTTTTTGAAATGAAAACTTTATAATCCATCATTTTGGTAGACAAATGGAAAAGAAAGCAAGCACTAAAGAAATACGACCCGTGTCACAGTGCGATGTTTAATTTTCTCCTCCAGGTCGGAGTAGAATCACACCGAGACCGGTGGTCCAGAGGTGTGGATATTGACCAACAACAGCAGACAGATGAAAGAGTCCAGCTTGTCTGCTGTCCTTCATTAGGACTTGTCCGGGATGCAGCTGGATGTACTTACCTTTAATAGTCCTGATAATTAGCCCTGCCATTCTAACATTCCCCCCGACATAAACACACTGCCACTCACACATGCACACAACCGCACACACACACACACATGCGCTCATGCAGCAGAGTTTATTACTTGGACGGGAATCATTATCAGGGATAATTTGAAAGCAATTTTGAGGCTCACCTATTACCTCTGTTTTGGTTCCTTCTGGTCATTAGCAGAGCTGTCAGGAAGATTGAATATTACACATTTAGAGGGGGGTCCCTGACTCCAGGTGTCAGGAGAGGTTAGGTAGAGCAAACGCAATGACACATAAAGACGCGGCCCCATCCCATGAACTGCACCTACATCGGTGCTTCGAGCTGAAAAATGAGTTTGGTTAGTAATTTTGCTAGTTTGTGTATTTATCGCGTAGAGGGGCGGGCGCAGGGGGGGATTATGATTCTGGTTGAGATAATTCAGGATTCTGCTCGGTTAAGCCAGTCATACAGGAGGAAGTTAAGCACGACTCACTTTTCTTTTTTTTTTTTCTCACCGCGACAGATTAATCACTATTTCAGGTGATGTGCCAGAGAGGCTGTGGAATATCAATAAAGGGCCTAATTATGAATCTGAGGTGCGGCCATTGTCTGCGGAAGACTTCCTCTTTGCTGGATTAATTATGAGGCTGCGTTTTACCTGCTGATTTTATTAAACCTTTTCATGTCTCAACTTCCATCTACTCTTTGGGCATTAATATGCAGATCAAAAAGGAGACAGACTTTCTCTGGCAAACAGTGAGGTCATGCTTCAAATTAGCATATAACTAATCTACATAAAATATCTCCAAAGACAGTGCCTTGTTAGAGACACAGCTCTGGGTGCAGTTTCACATCGACTGAACCATGACAAGGTTGAGCGGGCTTGTTATTCTAAATGTAACTCTATTAACTTTACACTGGTACATTCCATGGTGTGTGCTTGCATATATTTTGTTTAAATGGCGCTGCATTCATGGTCTGTTATTTCCAGCTTTTGTACTGGGTATCAGTCCATTTTAAACTTCGCTCACTCAACTGTTTCAGCCGAGTGAAATTAAAAAAGAGAGATGTCTTTGGCAATGTCTGAAGAATTACTGAGAGACACTTGTGGAACAGGCATGTCTAGACCTATGAATAATCTGCCTGAGTGTTGTTGATATTTACAAGCTGAATGCAAATGTCATCGTCTCTATAGATCATCTTTTTCCCCCACCTCATGCCTGGTGCTTTGGTCTATTTTGTATTCTCTCAGCACTTTAAGGTAAAGCCAGAGAAAATTAAATCATGAAATCATTACTGAGAAAGGTCAGGACATAAATATTTCATAATCTGATATTTTCTGTGTAAGATTGAGTTTATGCATGGTGACGTTAAGGCTGGGAGACTACAGAAATATCAGGCTACTGTGTCTTAATCTCAGGTAAGCAGCTTCACAATGTAATGGAGGCACATTTTTTTGTTGAATGTCCAAACTCAGAGCTCAGTGTTGGACAGTGATGGGCGGAAACCAGAATGGCAGCACTTCTTTGTAGTCGTTGCTCCAGCTGCCTTGCATAAGTTTGCTCTTTTTACCACTTCAGGCAGATCAATAGGGTTCTATACCTGCTGGCTGGACTAATAAAATGGTCGAGTAACCCAAGTCTCCGCAGCCTGTCCTGGAGTGCTGAGGCCCACAAGTCTGTGCGCCCTGGCTCCCCACACCCTTTCCTTTCTTAATGATCAGGATTAGAGAGGCTGGGGCCTCTACTGTAGGAGGAAGCAGCTGCTTCCATGCTCATTATAACCTCACAACTCCAGAGAGTGGTAACAGCTGGAACACACGTTTTGGAGGGAGAGAGCTGGGATACTATGAAGATCTCATGTGGCAATGAGCATTCCACATTGAGCGGCGAGCTGTGGCGTCGCACGACAAGATGACAAGGCAAACAGAAGTGAGGCTGACTGATGCATTAGCTGAACCATTTGTTTAGATGTTTGGTAATTTAATCTTATCAGCAGCTGATAATGATGATGATGCCACCTGATTAGAGGTTCTGCTCAACTTCCCATTATATTCATGCCATATCCTAATCACCCAAATTTCTGTGTAGATGAAGAGATGGATTCATTGCAAAATAACAACAGTGTGTCACTTAATGGAGCACTTTAATCAAGGGCTGCAGTGCAGTTAAATGACAACCGTTATCTCCAGCAGACGATATCTGCTGCTGATGATAATAACAAGACGAGGTGGGCTAATGAAAGGAATGGTGGAATACACTGATAAGGCTGCCTATCCACGGTCCAGGCTCAAACATTACTTTAATGACTTGATCATCCTTTGCATTTATAATGGGATGGAGCTCATCTGCACTGGATTGATAAAACAGTTACAGTACGCAACAGTGACAGGCCATTTGCTGCACATAAAACCTCACAGCTGTACCTGCAGTGAAACACAGACATATGAATGCAGCGGCAGAAAAAAAAGGAGGCAGACATCAGGCTGACGCGCACACACTTCACAATAATGTTTAAGATTTTGAAAGGCAGGAGCTGCCTCACTCAACATCTCCTAAATACCTGTAGAAATGGAGTTTGCTCCCATTTAAGTACTCTGAGAGCATCCATTTTCTTTCTCCTGCCAGCGGCTTCACAATCTCCCTGCTGTGCAAAATGTGTAATATCCTTGCACGGATGGCAAGGCCAAGGCTAGGGCAGAGGCGAGACGGACCCTGTAAATTACCCAACGCCTCCCCTGCTATAATTCTCCACTAATTGTCTGGAAGGCTCTGCATTCAGGTGTGGAATAATACTGGCCGAGTGGCGTATTGAAATTCCGCTGCTCTGCTCCCTGGGGTCACGTTCACAATATCCAGCCCTACAGAGCTGTGAATCTGGAGTTTAGCCTTTCTGCATGAGGTAATGAATAGCTGCTTGCATTCAGAGGAGTTCCTCATCCACCACGATGAGGCAGTGGCACCAATGGGCCTATTATCGCAGCACTGCTATGACAGGTACATACGCCTCACACCCAGACACCCTGAACTTTCATTACAGAGAACCTCAGAAGAGGTGCGGGAATCATAACAAGGACTTTTATGTTCCTACATTCATCGTATCAAGAGAGATAGAGCTCTAATAATAGGATGACACAGGAAGAGAAGAGAAGAGAAGAGAAGAGGTGACAATGGAAAAATAAGCAAGACAATAACAGAGGGGTGGAAAAAAGATTTTGCATGATAAAGTAGCTCGTAACAAAGGCTCCACAGCAGACCTAAAGCAACTCCATAGCAAGCCACCTCTCTATTGTAAACCCTGCCATTCAATGTATGGGCACCATGTGGGTATGCATACATCCTCCACCACAAACTCCCCCGTGATGACTAATGAAGTTGACACAGGGCTTTCAACTATTCATGACTTGAGGCCTGAATTATTTGTTGGGTTGATGTAAGCAGGCAAACTGTGTTTCCAGCGATCAGGCCCTAAAGAAAAAAAAAGAAAAAGAAAAAAGGGAAAAGAGAAAAAAAAAAAACTGTCCCCCTCTGTGGGAATCTTCTGACTAGGCGTGCCTTTGATTTCAAAAACACTGTCTCTGTTTCCTACATCAGCCCCTCACAGTTTACAGCAGCTCCTTGGGGTGGACGTTCTGTGCAGCTGTGGGCATGTCAGAGAGGGAGATGGAGAGACAGATAAAAAGAGGGAGAAGAGGCAGAGCTAAAGCTCATTATGCATCTTGCTTACAGGCGTTGTGTGGATATTCTATTAGCCATATCTAAAGTGTAATTGTACCATTGGGGGGGACAGTGTTGTAGGGGTGCCAGGCTTTCTCTCAGCGACTAGCGAAGTGTGGTAATCTCACACACCATCTCATTACAGTTTAAACCCCCAGCAGCTGCTCGCATTAGACTTTTATTACACGCTGCCGCTCACAGCTGTGCTGGCATAGCCCTGGACAGGATGGTGAGAGACAGGAACAAAGACAGACAGACACAGGGATTCCAGCACAACATTTGGCTCCCATCAAAAAAATGGAAATATCGAAGCAGAGGGTTGTAATGACCCTAACAGCCTCTCAGTGTGATAACTCTGCACCCCTCCCTTCTACCCCAAACCCTAAACCAAGGCCAAGGACAGTCGCACAGATGGACCAAGTCAAACTCAGTCAGATTGGGATTCAATCAAAACTGCCAGATCAGTGGTCACGCAAAAGCTTCACGCAGGGACAGCTTTCATAAGCATTTGTCTCATTCTGAAAACAGTATGCGGCATCGCTGCTCTGTTATCTCAACAATCACATCTGTTTTAAGTGAAAGTGTGCATGATTAATGTGTTGCTGTCCTTCTGTACAGGCAACGCTCACAGAAACAAGAACAACTTGGTAACATACCGGTCACACTGTGTGTTTAAAAAAAAAAAAAACATAATGTAGAGAGTCTAAGATTCTGACTTCACACTGAAAATGCTGCTATATATATGCTATATCCCATGTGTGGGGCGTCAGTCTTTTTTTTTTGCTTCTATTTATCCAACTCTGTAAAATCCAGTTACTCAGTTTTGTAGCATTAAGACTAGGTGAGATATTTAAAGTAGACCAAATTTAATTCAACCTTTATTTTAAAAACTTTGGTACCATGGCAACAGGCTGCAAAAACGACCTGTAAAGGACACCTGGAAGAGATAACTGACATTGTTTTTGGTACTTTTAGAGAGATGCCGGCTTTTCTGGTTCGTCTTAAAAGATGCAGACATACCCGTGAAAATGGTTTCTCTGATAAAAACACCAGGACAGCATTAAATCTTGACAGCTGGCTTGGGTAACACTGAATACTAAAAATTCTGGATGGTGTTTATGTAGTAATACAATCCAGATATTTTTGTCCTGTCTCCCTCCCCTCACCCCCAACCAGTCACAGTTTCTTCCTGTTAAAAGGGAGTTTTTCCTTCCCACTGTCGCCAAGTGCTTGCTCATAGGGGGTCGTCTGATTGTTGGGTTTTCTCTGTATTGTTGTAGGGTCTTTACCTTCAATATAAAGCATCTTGAGGTGATTGTTGTTGTGATTTAGCGCTATATAAATAAAATTGAATTGAATTGAATTAAAGCACAAAGACATACAATTGAGACAGGAAGTATTTGGACAGTTCCACTTGTCATGTCCCTCTCCCTGAGATTTGGTATATTTAATTTGAAATGAAATTATTTCATCACTGTCACTGATGAAAAAACTGCGTGGGAGATATAGCTATTTTAACCACACAGTGCCCAGACTGCAAGATTCAAAAGTAATTGGAAACTGCCACAATATCCTTTTCAGCCAGTTGTGTGTTGATTCAAAGTTTCCTTCATGCATAAAAGAGCTCAAAGTGGCTCAGAAAGAGAGCAAGAATAAGATGAGATAATATGGCAGAATCTGTCAGAGAGAGATGTCAAAGGTAAAATCAACAGTTGGTTTCCTTTTAAAAAAAAATGCTTGTGCACATGAGAAACTTGAAAATGGCAACTCATTTGAATGGTGAAAGAAACCCAGAAACATTTATGGCTGCACAAATCCACAATGGTCTCCACAATGAAGGCATGCAACACCTGGTAAGGCTCAGAAAAAGATAGGCCAAGCATCAGTTCAGAAAAATGTACAAAAGTGAGGCAGTGTTGTGGAACAAAGTTCTATGGTCTGATGAAACAAAAATTCACCTCTGTCAAGGGGATGAAAAAGAACAGCGCATGATTAAAGCACCCCCCTCATCATTATGGCTGCCACTAGAACCGGTACACTGGTATTCATTGATGATTTCACTGATGATGAAAGCAGCAGGATAAATGCAGACGTTTGCAGGAGGATTTCTGTGTGTTCAGATTCAGCCAAATGCACCAAAACAATACAACAATACTGAAACACACAACCAAATCGCCCTTAAATGTGTAGGTGGGAAATCCTCGTCTGCCTGAGTCAATCAGCTGATCTCAACCTGACTGAGCTGCATTCCACTTGCTTAGGAGCAGACTAAAGGCGAACAGCCCCCACAAAAAGCAAGAGTTGAAAATGTGTGCGCAGTAGAGAACTAAGAGATCACCACCAAGGTGGATATAAAGGATCTGCTGATGTCTGCAGGTCAAAGACTCCAGGCAGTTCCTAACTGCAGAGGAATTTACACAAATGTCTAAATATTGTTATTTTATTTCACTTCATCTGTCATCTTTCAGGCACAATAACTTTGGGCACACTTGCTTATATTGGCATAACACTCCTCTAAGTGCAGTTTTATGTAAAATCAGTTATTATAATTCAAATTGAATGAACCTGCAGAACAATGCAAGGTTCTGCAAGCTGACTAAATTAGGCTTTTGTACCAAATTGAGTTCATGCTATTTTGTCTCTGTTCTTCTATGTGTTCTTCTATGTAGGGAGAGTCTCTCTGTGTGGGTTTGAATCAGCCCCAACACCAGCTCTGTGTGTGGGTACACTCATCTTTGTGTCTCACCTTGACTTCGCTGAAGGTGGCATACTTGCAGAGGACACTGGGACGCAGAGCCCAGCTGGGGAGGGAGATGAGGCACAGCTGGGAATAATTAAACCCAGCACTGTCTCCATGTAGGGGCCGGGCAGCCAGGCTGGCTTGGTGTCCCCCAGACAGAGCAGCTTGTACAAAGGCTGCATACACAACAGTCTCCCTCACTGTATTCCCTAGTGAGGGAAAAAAAAGGCACAAATCTGACAGTGACTCAGTGGTGGAATCCCAATCACACAGCCAAGACACAACTTGACTTTGCTGTTATTTCCCTAAAAGAAAAATACTCCTACATACTTTTTGGCTCTCATCTGTGCCCTGGAGTAATAGAGAAGTGCACAAGTGGAGGAATTCTGTAAAGATAATTGGCCGGAGCAGTGATAACACAGTAACAGACCTGGCCAACTTTATCAGCTCTAAATTTGCCTTGGCTCTAGAATGGAAGCTGGCCATATCACACAGCCAGGGTTTGCCGGCATCAAGCTGGGGCTGGGGTTTGTCTCATTTGAGGAATGCTTTCTTCCTCTTTCTCCTCCACAAACCTGATTAATTTACAATGGCACTGCTCTCTGTCTGTGCCTTGCTGATCCTCTATCACTGGAAATGAAAAGGTTTACTTTGGATGTTTCGTTAGAAAAGTGAAACTCTCTCCAGATCACTAAATATCTTTTTAAAAACCTGTACAGCATGCCAACTCAAACACTTTTAGGATGAATGAATTGACTTGTGCTACATTCAAAAAAAGCCAGCACTTGGTGCGATGATAAACAGCGCTTTTCCAAAATCCATCCAACTCCTTCTTGGTGCCAGAACTGCCGAGGTGAATGACCTAGCGCGCAAAAATTGTAGTGTGATTAATCAGGAAAGGCTTGGGAGGAACGCACTGCCGGCTGTGCCTGTGCTATCACCGCTCTTTTCACTCCCCACTGTTTGTTTGAATAAGTTAGGCCGTTGAATGGATTCATTTGATTACAAAGGCATTGAGTTGGCTCATTAATGATGCTGTTAATGGCATCCTCCATCATTCTGGAATCACTATGTTGTTGCACAAGCAGTCAATGCACCATGCATTTCACCGCCTTTATTAAGTTACACTTTACTGGTCTGTAAAATTTGACTGCAGACATTTTATTTGCCACTTCTTGATAGCTGTGTTTGAAATATGGGCTGTGTGGAGCATGTAGGGGCATCTCCTCAGCCCGTCTTACACTCACTAAGTTGTAAATAATGCTTAGCTGGTTGTCTCCCATTTCGCTTTATCAACTAATGGCTGCTTCACTGCAGCCTTCACCTGTGTGCAACTTTGTTGCCTTGGCTATAAAAAGAAAAAAAAAAAAACTAGTCCAGTGGGAGATTATTAACTGTGGCTGGGTCAGTTATTTTCCTGATCAGAGCCTCAACAGTTAGTATGAGAACATGCAATATGTCTCCATTACAGAAATCATTATAATGTATTCCTCTGTAGTGGAGAGCCTGATCTCAACACTTGTAAGTGAACAGCTAAAGGATTTTTGATTAAATCCCAGGGTGCAGACTTAGATGAAATGAGCTTCATTGGCAGCGATATTACCACTTATTGCCCGAGCTTTCACAAGAAATTACATTTATAACAAAGCACAGCTCTTTTTACGTTGCAGTCAATTCCTCCAATGAGAACAGATCTCATTGGAAGATGTATCAGTAGCTCTGCTGTAATCAACACACACACACACACACACACACACACACACACACACACACACACACACACACAAAGATACACAGACATGTGCACGTACCATGACCAGTCAGGCATGGGTTGCAAAATAGACTCTGGATTCATTATCAAGCGGATTAGAAACAATACTGATAAACCCTGTGAGCAGAGCAGTTCACAAACAACTCATCTGTTTGTTCATTTGGCCTTCATGTTTACTCCGGTCTCTGTAACCGGGAGAGAATGAGTACGACACTCATTTCATATCTGGTAACTATAGAGATTAGCAAACACACTCTCCGGCTTCCCTTGCAGTTGCAGCAGTGATAACAGGGCTCCCTGTCTCAGTTTTACACACACAGCGCAAACCAAACAATTTAATTTAGGTGCATCAGCATGTCCATGGAAGGATCATTAAACTAAGTCCTAATAAATGTATCTAACCATGATGGATGGCTGAACAACACCGTAGTCCTTTTCCCCACTTCGATGGAGATAAGTTGTTCCTGCGATGCTTCATGCATTGTGACGTCTCCTTCGGGGTTCTTGCAACTCACTCAACCCATTGAATCCATCAGGCTTTGGAGGGAGGCTTTATACAGCTTGTTAGAGTAACACGTATGACCATGTAGGAGCTCTAATGAGTGGGGAGCTAGCCGGGAGAACCGTGTCTGGACGACAGAGAACATAAATCTCCTGTCCTGCTCTGCGCCCTGGGGACTGCACAAACACCAAAATTGTATGAGCCTACAGAATGTGTGTGTGTGTGTGTGTGTGTGTGTGTGTGTGTGTGTGTGTGTGTGTGTGTGTGTGTGTGTGTGTGTGTGCGCGTTGTGTGTG
>VUQS01029131.1:14081-25132 GCA_015108495.1 Heterochromis multidens | reverse complement strand
ACTCAGGCTTGGCTTGGATCGGGGCAGACCAGCTGCAGAAGTCTGTCTCCTCTCCTCTCTCCCCTCCTCTGCTCTCAGTGCTATCAGGTTGCCACTCCTCCTCCTCCAGCCCATTACACAGGCCTCTTTATGCTGCGCTAAAAGCTGCTCATGTTCAAACACTCCTGGGAAAAGCTCCTTAAAAACATGTCAGGATGAGAGGCCCTGTCTGGTAAAATATTAATAGGAAGTTAATTGGTTGTTAATGGACTGGTGCTTGGGTAGGAATCACCCTCCATTAGATAGGCCACTGAAACACCCCATTCAGGGGTGTCATCTTACCACCTCCACAATCTAATTGGTTTCCGGTCACTGTAGCAGTTGAGTTGCGGTAACCTGGTGTTAAAGACATTAGCGCTTGAGTTTTATATAAAGTCCAGCAAAAAAAAAAGAAAAAAAAAGTATTGTGTCACACGCAAAGCATATTTCCCTATGATTCTGGTATTGTGGGTGTTCAGTTACTTTGGGGTCAAGCTCAACTCGCCCTTTCTCTTTTAATTGCGCGCTCTTTTTGTGTCATCGCCATCTTTCATTGTAACTCTTTCCTTGTGTTAATCTTTCCTTCGTCTACACATAAGGAAATAGTTTTAACTTTTGTTGTTTGTGGTCAGAGTGACTGCGCTTTCTGTGGTCGTCCATACCCGAAAGGAAAAAAAAAAATAAAAATCCCTCTTCTCCCAGAGTAGACATGTAATATTGATGCAGAACAGACTCGGAGAAACACAGAAATCAAATGGAATCCAAACTAAGTTCAAATGTCGACATCAGCGCATGCATTTTTGATCATTGCAAACCTACCAGATGCAATTCCTTTCAAGGGAAGCCACAGGGGCATGCGGAGCAAGGAACGTATTTAGAAATAAGTGATATTTCAGTGTGTCTTTCAATCCCGACTTGGTTCAGCTTCGATTCATTTATGAGAGGGACAAATACTTGTTGAAAGAGGTGGTTCAGGAAATGGGACTTAAAATGGCGGTAGAGGTTACTCAGACAGCTTGCTTTTATGGATGAGGCTTTCAAATGCACCACGTAACTAAAATGAACCAGCTCTTAAAAGTAATCTAATTTTCTCTCTAGGCTTGCAGACGTTATATAAATGCTTTATATATACTGTTTATACTGTCTCGTACCTGTTTCTTTCACTGAAAAAGATAAGGAAAAACATTTTTTTTTAATCAGTGATTTAAACACTATATACCAGTTAAATGTGAAGATCCTACATCCAACATAAATATTAAGTTTTTCAATCCTGAATCTTGCTTTTCATGCAGTCTTTATTTGCTGTTATCCTTTAATGCACTGAAGTCCGCTCTCGTGCCTTGGTCTATTTAATGGTAACCTCACTCAAACATCGAGTGAACCCGTGTCCAATTACATTACAAAGCAAATGTCAATGGATCCAACAGATGTTGTGCTACTACACAACTGCCAAGTCTCATTTAACTAATGCAGGTTATCGCAGCCACCACTAGATGGTAGTGAAAGGCTGAAGTTTCTGATTGGCAGACAGGCTAAACTGATGAAAGAAATCCTCCAGGCCTCCTATTATATATCCAGCTCTGTGCTGTGTTCTGCTGTAATGTATTACCTGACTGGATGGAAAGTGTGATAATCCCGACTGTGGGTAATACAGTAGTAGAAATGTCTGTCTGATGTTTTGTTCGCCCTGTTCAGCCGGTTGAACTCTTTGCAGGCTAAAATTGAATAAGGCAGAGGAGAAAAACTGGAATATTCTCTGTATAATCATTAAGAGGAGAATGAGATTAGTAAAAATCAAACCTCAAACCAGCAGGTATGCAGTCAGACTTTGGCTTTATTTTATTTTATTACATGTCAAGCTGTAAATGTTGCAACAATAGAGCAGATTCTTGGCTGGGCCTTTAGCAAAACTATCAGAAGCTACAAGGATTACATGATAATAAGCAACAAAGCATTTGCAAAGAACACTTTAGGAAACTGTAGAAAAGTTACAACAGTATGAAATGTCCACTGTGGAAAAATTGTACTTCAATAATGTCTGGCACTGAAAAACTTTTTCTTTTTAAAAAAAAGTCACCCGTGGTTTTAGTCCACTAATGGAGTCATTTTGTCCAATTACTTTCTTCAGTGTGACTGCTGTGACCTTTGGGCATCAAAAATTTATAAATATACATTTAAAATTGACGACACTGCAGTCACGGGCACTTTGAAAGTGCCTTCACTTTGACAAAACAGAAATCTAATAGTCCAATATTATTTCTAATAGATGATGACAGCTGTCAAAAAAATGTTTATATATGCCTCCGGGCGAGATAGCTTTGCTTCCAAGCATGCACGTCACAACCGCTTATTAACTGTCAGTCACAGATTTTTTTTTTTTTTTTTCTCATCTCAGGTGCACACAGTAACATCCATTGTGAAAAAGCTAGTTCAAAATGTCATGCTAATGCACACAGACAAGCTACGGGGATGTGAAGTCTTCAAACCTGTTTTTTTTTAACCCCCCTCACCTCTCATTTCACGAGGTGAGAAGAGTTTTTGATTATCCATATGAAGAGCTGAAGAAGTTCACATGCCACGAGGTTCACCATTAGTTGGCTTATGTGGAGAAAAATACATGCAAGTATTTTAATCAGCCCCAAAAAGCGTTTGATGTGCGGGATAGAGTCAAACAGGCAGTAAGAAGAATTGAGCAGATGAAATTAGACTACATTAGACTGGAAGAATGTGCTATCTGCCCTTCTGTAAGCATCTGCTCACAGCCTCACTGTGCCCCACTCTCAGGACAGAAGCATAAAAATCATCGAGAACCCTCTCTGGCTGGTGGAGCTAATGAAAAGACAGTCTCTGAGACTCTCACTCTCTAGGCTGTGTTGTGGAAAAGGATGGGCTTGACCATGCCTGAGAGGATTTTGGGAACGTGGACACTCACAATCTCTGAGATCATCTCTGGGAAGCTGACACGCATTTGCAGTGACTGAGCTTGGATGAACAGATCGTAGGTGAACTGGTGTAATTTCCTGACAACCTAAGTGAAGAGACAAAACGAAATAATTATATGTATATATGTATATATATATGTATATAGTTGGGTAATTAGAAATAAAGAAGTCAATAAGTATGTACAGTGGAAAAGATGTCTGCTCTGTACTGTCCCTGTCTAATAAAGGCTAAAAATGCCCTAATAATAATAATAATTTTTAAAAAAAGATAAAAGAAGAAAAAACAAATGACACTGAAGCTTCTCTGGGCACAGCTTAGGAGGTGATTTTAAGAGATAACACTTATCGTGACACTCTAAGCTCCACAGACAGGGCAAAGCTGAAGGGGTCTTCATCAACTCTGATCTTCTTCCTAAAGGGCCCTTCCAGACAATCTCTGGCTGCCCTCCAGCTCAAAAGCCACAAAGCCAAGCATTTAAAGGTAAATCCACAGTGAACGACATGAGGCTCAAACTGCTGTGGCTCCTCTCTGCAGGAGGTAATGTCATAGCGCTTTAACGCTTCCAGTCAAGCCCATATAATGATGTAAAGGGTTTTTCCATGGACAGCTAATTGTTTTCATCAGAGTAATAAAAGTCCTAAAAAAAAAAATCCTAAAAAGGTTAAAAGTAGTCCATCTGCACCCCCTAGTGGTTGCACACCTACCAAGACGTCACATCTTCCCTCTAAACCTCAGTAATTAAGATATGAGTGATTAATGTTTATTACAAAAAGAAAAAGCTCACAAAATAAAATTATAAGTAAAAACATAAAAAAAATGCAAAGGAAAAAGAAGTAGTAACAGGAACACTCAAATCATAGACGGGAATAAAAGGAAAATAGAAAGATGATGAACAAAAAAATGGCATAAAGATCCATGTCCAGGTACTTGAGGTAGGTTTGAACGAGTAATAAAAGGTCTATATTTCAGTGCTCTAGAAATTTTAAACTACACCAATAGGCATCGGCGTGTGCCTTCTTCAGGGTGTATTTTTTAATGCCTCTAGCCCACTAAAATGAAGACCTTTTATTACTCGTTCAAACCTACTTCGAGTGCCTGGACATGGATTTTTATGCCATTTTTTTGCTCATAATCTTTCTGTTTTCCTTTTTACCAAAGGTCGCAGCACAACTTGAGCTTTCTATATCTTGTTTAAATAAAATAATAAGGATCATTCTTTTCAGATGTTGCTGATTTTGTTTGTATTGGCTATATATGTGCCCAAATGTTTGACAGAAATAATGACGAACCCTGTTAATGAACCTTCTATATGGTAACACATTCTATAAATCTGCTTTTTTTGCTTATGTGTTTGGATTGAGGTTTAACGCTACTCCTATGGCATCAAGTAAAAATTATGGCCACAGAATAAAGTGCTGTTTGTGAATGGGTGAATGTGGCTTGTAGTAAAAAGTGTTTTGATTGTTCAGAGTAGAAAAGCCCTCTATTCAGTCATGTGAAAAAGAAATTTTTCACAGGCCTCTGTGCAGTCCTGTGAAAACCAAGTACACCCCATGATTCAGTACCTGGGAGAATCACCTTTAGCAGCAATAACTTAAAGTAATTATTTTCTCTCTGACTTTATCAGTGTCTCACATTGTTGTGGAGGAATTCTCTTCTTTACAATGGTGCTTCAGGTCTTTGAGGTTTGTGGGCATTCGTTTATGTACAGCTCTCTTAAGGTCCTGCTGCGGCATTTTAATCAGGTCGAGGTCTGGAGTTTGACTGGACCATTGCAACAACTTGATTCTTTTTCAGCCATTCTGTTGTAGATTTGCTGCTGTGCTTGGGATCATTGTCCTGTTGCATGACCCAATTTCAGCCAAGCTTTAGCTGTTGAACAGATGGCCTCACATTTGACTCTAGAATACTTTGGTATACAGAGGAGTTCATGCTCGACTCAATGACTGCAAGGTACCCAGGTCCTGTGGCTGCAAAACAAGCCCAAAACATCACCCCTCCACCACCATGCTTGACAGTTGGTATGAGGTGTTTGTGCTGATATGCTGTGTTTGGTTTTTGCCAAATCTCCACTTTGATGTTATCTTTTCAAAGACTGCTCAAACACTGTTCCAGAAGTCTCCAGAAGCACATTATTCAGATGCAACTTTTCAAACTAAGCTGTGCTGCCATGTTCTTTTGAGAGAGAAGAGTCTTCCTCCTGGCAACCCTTACCAAACAAGCCATACTTGTTCACTCTTTTTCTAATTGTACTGTTATTAACTTTAACATTTAACAGCTAACTCGGCCTGCAGAGTCTGAGATGTACCTCTTGGGTTTTGTGCAGTTTCTCTGAGCATTGCACGGTCTGACCTTGGGGTGAATTTGCTGGGACATCAACTATTGGGAAAATTGTGGCATTGTTTTAACACACACCTGAATGCTCCAGACCAGCAAACTGACAAAACATCTGCTTTCAGGTGGTCGCACTTGCTGATGATCAGTTAATCAAGCGCATTTGATTAGCAGCGCCTGGCTGCTACTTTCCCTATTAATTCCTATGGAAGCAGTAAGGGTGTACTTAGTTTTTCACAGGACTGTAATTAGCAGTTCATTTACTGTGTCTAGACTATTTCTCAGTGGGTACAAATCATACAGAAATCCAAATCATCTTATTGGCTTTAATACAACAGCATGTGGCACTACTATTCTTTTATGGCTGTTAATTATCAGAGTAGCCTGTTAAGGATTAAGCGTTTCAAGGAAGCAAATTTCTTGTCCGGGTTAAAAAGTTAACATATAATCTAAAACACACATACACAGTAGCTACAAGAGAACAAAAAATAACAGGAGTACTGTCTGCATGTGGAGTCAGTAAAGCTTAAACCTAAGAGGAACTTAAGGATGAACCTGAAAGAAATAAACAAGTGCTTAAATTTTAAGCACTGGTTATGCAATGTCTGACAGACTCAGTTGAATTTATCCAGCCGTGAAATTTGAAAATAATAAAAATCTTGCCTGTTTGTTAATAATAAGCATAAACTAGTATTGCAAGCCAGTGAATGGTTTTGTGTGTGTGTAGCATAATTTCCTGCTCACACTAAAAATGACATGTGCATCAGAGTCGCGGCATGGCGCATTTTTGGAATGCAGTTGTGTGTATTACCGACTGGAGGTAGTCCAGCAGCTGCGTGAGCTGAAACAGTCTCTGTGTACGGGTGGTCTCTCCGAGGTGGCTGGCCAAACGGTCCAGCTCCTTGATGTAGGAGGTCCGCAGTTCGTCAAAACAGCGCTGGTTCTTCAGGCCCTCCACTGGCACTGTGACCACAAAGCCAGAACACAACAATAACTCTCACAGACTTTATCCATCCCATCAATTCTGTAAAGTATGGCTGTACTCTATTGTAGTCGTATTTCACGTGCTGAGTTGACGTTCGAGCTATTACTCATGGTCCCAGCCGACTCACTGATGCTGAGGAGGACCAGGGCCTTCATGCAGAGGAACTCCTCCTGGGTAACCTTGAGCATGCACAACCTTTGGGAGAGCAGCTTCATCCTCACACAGTGTTCATACATGCTGGACACTTGCATCCGCTGGCTGCAAGGAGGGATAATAAAAAAAAAAAAAAAAAAAAGGGAAAAAAAGGCACCAGAGGTGAGAAAAAAACGAGTTAGATGGATAATGGAAAATAGAGAATGACAGTGAGGCACTGAAAAATGAGGGTCAGCAACAAGGGCAGGCGTATCCATTACTATGCAGGTCAGAAGCAGCCTAATAGAGTGACAGAGGTGTAACACAGACGGAATGAGTGTTTTGCTAATGTCGCACAAAACACCAGCCAATTGAGAGCTGCCATGAGGGCCGGTGAGTGACTGGCATTGGCATTCCGAGCAACACCTTCTTTCATTTCGACACAACAATTTACTGATAAGAGCCGGGGGAACCATGTACAGTGATTTTTGTGACACAAACTCTGTGTTGGGGTTTCTTTGGGAGCAGAAAGAAAAAGACAAAGGCTGGAGTTGAGGTGTCAGAAACATTTTGATAAAGGGGGTAAGGTTGCAGCGTAAATTAAAACTTGTCAAAGTGGAAGTTCTTAGACACTGATGAATAGCCGTGCAATGATGAAAAAGAGCAAAGCTTTCGAGGTGATTCCTCCGCAGCCACATTTATCAAATGCAAAGTGACGGGTTTTCTGTCGTGCCCAGAGAGACATTCGTCGTTTGTTTTCCTCCCACAAAAACACCAGAAACGCATCGCGCCGTGCCTTTCATTACATTTCATGATGACAACTGAACTCTCACGGTATTCCAGCAAACCCCATGTCACAGTGATAATTTCTTGTTTCTTGGTTTGATAAAGATTTTGTGTCTGCTTTGGCTTTTTCTTTTTGTTTTTGTTTCTGCGAATTTGCTGTTAATGTTAAGTCTCTAAAAAAAAAAAAAATTATTGCAGTGTAAATTGAATATTTGCTGCAACTCACTCATTGAAGACCAGGTCTGGAGCAAAGTAGAGCATTGAGCTGTTAGTCAGTGTGTAGGACCTCCAGCCCAAGGCAAACACCATCACTCCCATCCATGACAGCTGAATCACTGACATCTGGTCATCCACGTGCAGGTCCCGAAACCCTGTTAAAACAAACTCGCTGTTATCAAACGCTCTCCTAGAGGTTAAGTGATAAAATAGTTACAAAGTCAGCTGATTCGGCTCAATTAAGCAGTTGTGGAGACAAAGATGGATACAGTTCTGGCCATTTTCAGCCTTCTCTTTTTTGGCTTAAATGGGAAAACATCACCCTCTAGTGGCTAATATTTGAACAGGTTTATTTGTTTTGCATGGACATTTAACCAGCGCAAACTTTCTGGAAAGGTCTGTCATCTTCTGACCTAGATACTGAGGCCTTGCTTAGTGCTGGCAGATTAAAATACATTTCCTAATAGTTCTATTGCTCATCCAAACCACAGTGAATTTTAATGTATTTTTTGATTGAATTATGCTCATTTCTTCTTAAGGTGCTTGTTTACCATCCACTTTATTGCTCAAAGTTGTTTACAAGTCTGACCTTTCAGTGTTTTGCTTGACAAGAAGTATAAGTGGTATGTCTGGAAATAAACCAAAATGGAAGCAACTATGAAAATGTGCTCCCTTCCAGATTTTCATGAAGAGCTACTTGAAATTAATTACCTTGGCTCAGACTAGTTTACCTGGTATTGCCTTGGCCCAGCGCACCACGGTTACCAGCTGCCGTTCCCCCAGCTCATTCAAGCTGGTGAGCAAGGACACAGGGCTGTCCGGCTGGGCAGGATCATGCCCGGCATTGACCACAGCTGGCTCAATAGCCTGTAGGATGCTGAGCAGGGACAGGCAGGAGTGCAGGGGTGGGGGGATGCCTGGACCAAGGGCCTGGGAAGCTGCTCGAGATATGTAGATAAAATGACATAAAACACAAGGATGGCATGATCAAGTCTTTTCTAGCAAAAGTAAGCTTACTGTTGAATAAACATGATATTTGAGCTCAGTGCAACTAATCCTTACCACCTTGAGCCCTGACAGCTGCATTTCCGGACTCCAAAACCACATCTTTCTTTACTACCCTCTCTTCTTTCTCTCCATGTCTCCAGCCAGCTGGCTGTTGCGCCTCCTCTCCATTTCTTGTCTGTCCGGCTCCCTTCAGCCTGCGACCTGGAGTGATGCATTTGTTATAATGCATTTCAACTGGAGCACTTCTGATCTATTAAATGTAAGGTATCTGACCACACTGACCCATTTTTCTTCCCCCAGATACAACCTACAAAATACTTTCCTTTATTTATGTGTCATTTCCTCATCTCCAGCAGCTCACCTTTAAGGCTCATTCCTGACATGAAGCATCTCTTTAAGCGACACGAGGCGCAGTTTTTTCGCCTCAGTTTGTCAATGGTGCAGTCGTTCCGGCTGGCACACAAGTGGTTCTGCTTACCTGGAGGCACACAAAAGTCCTGGGGGATGAGGAGTGCGAGTTCAACAATGCCTAGGCTTCCACTCATAGCAACGATATGGAGGCGTTTACTGATAACAAATAACTCGCCCTCCTAATGTCAGGGTCACTGTGCCCTGTCTACAGGAGAGAGCAAGTGGGTGGAAGAAATTAAATCAGCAAGTGAGTAATTGTGTGTGTGCACACTTGTGTATGTTTGTGCGCGTTACACCCACCTGCAGCGGCCCTCTTGAAGAATACTTTGCAGCTGCCGCAGGTGACTGCTCCATAGTGACAACCCGAGGCATCATCGCCGCACACTTGACACACTCTCCTTTCTGACAGATACACACCTGGAAAAAAATCCTCGTGCCTGGGCACACACATGGTGCTGTTGTTTTTAAACGGATTTAAAAACTGAAGGAAGACACTGGTGGAGAATTGTAGCAGATTTTTTTAAAAACTCTTTGTCAGCTAAAGTATGATCACAAAAGCAAAGCAGTCACACAGACATTATCATCAGTTTTGTGTTACTAGGTCTGTCCTCACTGAGTATTAGGCTGCCTATTATGATACCAATTTCCTAAATCCAATCAAATTACATTTCTCCCTCATATGGCTATCAATTTGTCAACAAATGAAGTCAATTTGCTCCAAAGTAAACTTTTGATTAACAAATAACAGAGTGTAGTCTTTTAAAGAATCAGTAACTTGTAACCAAATGTACTTTCTTTCCAGACACAGAATCAGCAACAGGTGCTGTATATCTTGTTTATAGTGACACTGATGCATTTCCTACTGTTGCAGTCCCAGCACTTATAAGGACATTTCTGGAAAATCTTAAGGATAGGATAAACGTTTATTCACAGGAGCTGCATGCTAAAACATGATTCGGAGAAGGCCAAAAAAAAAAAAAAAGCACATGAGGCTATTGGAGGACAAAGGATTCAATGCTGCTGAACACTTCAGGATTCCACAGTGTATCAATAGAAGCCATGGCCGATAGCAATACATAATAATCGTGTTCATTGTATTTGATTTATTTGTGCTGACGTGTAGCAAAAATCCAATTAGCTTATGCTCTGTGGCTCGTCACAGAAGCGTCAAGAAATTAGGCATGAAATCCGGAAAGACAGTGCACCATTAAACATTGGTCAACTTACGTCTAAACTCATTACAACACTCCTTTTATAACAAAAATGACCAAAATCCAACTGTAAAGCTGGTTGATTGAAGCGTGGTTATTGGCACAATGCTCATGCTGTGTGTGTGTCATTTTGTTTCTCATTAAAGAAAGGTGTGAGAGATGGGAGTGATTGGTTGTAATGGATGTATTGTACGCAGTAGGAATGCCCTTTTGACCCGATGCACACAAAAAGCAGGTCGAAACAAATAATTAAAATATGATATTTACCTTAAACTACGATCTGTGCAATTCACCCAAACTGAAGGCTCGCTCTTGATAGTGGAAAAAGTGGTCTGCCCCTGAGGAATGGCACTTGGGTAACTTTCGATTTGGCCATATCCTTGTGCCATCGCTGCTCGCATGCTACCTTTGCCAACCTGCTCACCTCTGCCGTACCAGACACAGTGGCATTCCTGCCTGTTTCCGCGAGAAACCTGCCCACAATTACAGTATTTACACAAGAAATTATGTTCGCCTGATTCTCCTCTCTGTGGCTGTGGCTGGGGTCGGTCGCTGTATGCGCGCTCATTTGCGCACCACATTTTCGCTGGTAGATCTCTATATAGGTCTGAACTGGCATAGTAAGCTGAAGGCGGTTTTAAGGGTACGACCTCAGCCACCTGAGAGGTCGCGGGCAACTCCACCACCGGGTTCATAAACACATTTGATTCCCTGCAGACGTATCTGGATATCACCGAGCCACGCGTCACAGCGTGCGCACCGTCCATTTCGCCCGATCTGAACAGATCCATACAGCTAACCTGCTGTATTCCCTGGCACACTTCTCCAAAGTCGTCCTCTCTAAAGCTGCTGTCACCCATGACAAACATGCTGCCGTCGGAGTTCATATTTCCAGTCCTTCTTAACTCTGGCACTCCCCGAGAACTATCTGCCACAGTGGAGTCGCATTCTGCAAAGGCGCTGCTGGAGCTCTGGTTCATATTATTGGGCGGAGAAGACACCGAATC
>VUQS01029131.1:0-14061 GCA_015108495.1 Heterochromis multidens | reverse complement strand
GACACTGACACTGCTTTACTGAGCTCAATAGCCGGGCACGCATAGATGTTAGTATCCAACCGATCCCCTTCATTCATCGTTAAACAGTTTGCTTCTTCCAAAACCGAGTGAAAGGCCATTTTCAGCTCCGGTCCTTGGAGTTAGAGTAGATTGGTTGCGCGGCGAACAAACAAAACAACACTTTCCAGGCTAGAAAACGCCTACCCAATGACACTACTCTCGTGCGTCTCAGCGGATGGGAAATGCACATCAGTCGTCGACGTAAGTTGCGAAGGGGAAGGGACGTCCCGCCGGTCTGATTTACGAATGACGGGGCTTTTCAACACTTTTATAGTAACTTTTTTTCAGCGCAGGAGAATATTTACAAGTGATTAAAATTCACCTCACGAATTACTGGAAAAAAGAAAGAAAAGAAAACAGCATAGTGAGAATTTGCTATGGCATAGACTTATTTATACAGTGATCAGTGACCCCAGTGTAGATGAACTTATATTAATTTTAAGAGCTGCGTGCCTTCCACTGTTTATGTGCAAATCTAATCGTTTCTCGGGAGAATAACCGCGATTAAACATTAAATTTATTTTGTATATTACCCTGTGTAGCGCAGGTTCCCGTCAAGTTTCTCATTAAACCCTCGGTAGTAGTTTGTTTTCCCGCTTAGAGTTGTATAAGCTTGCTTGTGTTCCTCGGTCTGATTCACAGACAATTGTCGGGTTAACAACAAACCAGACTGCACATCATTGATGTGTTCTACACACACACATACACACACACACACACACACACACACACACACACACATATATATATGGTTGTCAGTTGACCACCTATTTATCTATTTATTTTTGGACAGCTTGTGATGACTCAGCACCACGACAAGGGTTGGGGACAACAGCTAAAAAGAAAAAAAATATGTATGTATTTAGTACTCTTACCCAGTACATAGAAAAAGTCTGGATTGGGCTGGGGTGTTTTTTGATTGCAGGAGCAGAGGAAGTGCTAGGAGCCTTTGCAGGATTTTTTTTTTTTTTTTTAATGGGGTGACACAAGAGGGAGAGAGTGGCGCACACTCCCATTCAGGGTAGGCACATGGGAAATGAGAAAATTCTATCAAAAACATGCAGTCTATGTTTTATTCTACTGAGTTAGAAAAATGGTGCCCACACTTTTTTTAGGAGTTAAGGAATGGAAGGCAGTGAATCATTTTTCATAACATAAAAATGTAATTTTTACAAATATATTTACAAAGGTGCATTTACCCCAAAAAGGTACATTTTTGCCCATGTTTTCATTGATGGGGCCAATCAAATTTAAGGTTGGCTGGATGGGGTCCCACACTCCCCCTTTAGCTAAATCCCTGCACCATAGTGGCAAGTTAACTTTTTTGTTGTTTTTTTACATTACATTCACTCTGCATTTAATTATTAGTTATTATTAATCTCTGGCTCCCTTCCACAGTGTGTTTTTGTGCCGTCTTCCTCCCCTCACCCCCACTGGTCGTGGCAGATGGCTGCTCATCCCTGAGCCTGGTTCTGCTGGAGGTTTCTTCCTGTTAAAAGGGAGTTTTTCCTTCCCACTGTCACCACGTGCTTGCTCACAGGGGGTTGTCTGATTGTTGGGTTTTCTCTCTATTTTTATAGGGTCTTAACCTTACAATATAAAGCATCTTGAGGCTACTGTTGTTGTGATTTCACGCTCTATAAATAAAATTGAATTGAATTATATTACGCAAACATGCATTTGAAACTGATAATCGGCACCAGATTTCCTCATTAGGCACCGAATGTTGCTCATATGGAAAATAATGCACCCAACCCACACCAGTTGTGTCTCTCTGTTTTATTATTATTATTTTTATTTCCAAGATAAAGAAGGGATGATTTCACATTTAGTTGGAATAAAAACATTCACCTTAAATGTCACTGCTTCAATTAATCAACATTAATAAGGTTTTCAATAGGACATATTGGAAGTGCAATTGGATGTAATCAGACTGATAAGGACAACAGCAAACCTTTTCATAAATGAGAAGCAAGAATGTGGGTGTGTACGAAATTAAAAATATATTTAGAACAGCTGTTACATTCTCAGTGACTTGTTTGCTAATGAAATCGTCAACATTAAAGACAACAGTGCATATAACATAATTTGTTGTTGCATTCAAACAGTCATTGTTCAGCTTAATTTATGACTAATATGATAATCTTCCCCTACATTTCTAAAATTTTATTCAGCTCATCTCAACTTAATCTTGCCTCCAGTCTGAGTGGGCCAACAGTAATCGGTCTCACATGGACTCAAACTCATCAATGCGTTGTTTAGTGTTGCCCTGACGAATCTGACGCAGGGTCTTGTATTTGTCACGGCCCGCCTTCACATTCTCAGCGTGGATCAGGTCATTGGGGGTCTTTTTGCTCTCGTCTACAGCTTGAGCCAGTTCGGTGCTCAGGAACTGGGAAATAAAGAACACAAACACAAAGTGAATAAAATCCTCTTACCTGAGAGTAGAAGACTATTCACAAGGCTTACCCCGCTCCCCTATACTCCCCTCAATCCCGTCTAAAAAACACTCTATTGTGCACAGTTATAAAGTCCATTTCTGTGTCGCGTTGTCTACGCGACATCAATTCTTGTCACGTCTGTGAGATAGGGGCACAGACGGGATTTGCAGCTTGAATAAAAACAAAAGAATGATAATGTACCGACGCACCAGTGTTTAATTATGTAAAGTGCACTTAGCTCTGGTGAAACACAATTTGTGGCAGTAATTAGGTGGCCCATCTTTACAGCAGAGTCAAAACCTCTATATGAATGTGTCAACAAACTGTACAGAAGATTTAACAAACCACTTTAAACATTTGTGACAGCACGGCAGGAAGTAAAGATGTGTTTTTCAGACTGTGGGAAAATGCAACTAACTGGGTGTGGGGGTAGTTAAGAGTTACTATCAAGGACCACAACCTCAAACACAATTACAATGTTTATTGATAATGAAGATGACGGACAGATGAGGAACAACAATCTAGGCCAGAGGATGAGGTTTAAGGGACGGCCTCATTGAGGATCGGCGGCAGCTCTCGGGCCTGGTATCTATGGGAGAGGACGACAAAGAGAGAAATTGGGAGGGAAGGTGGGACACGGAAACGAGAACAAACGGATGTTTAGGGCAGGTATGCATTTACGACTGAAAGGGGGGTGTTTGAGGTGTGGTCCCACTGTTAAACGTCAAATAAATAATCTCCAAAAATGTAACCCAGACACTTACCATGTAGCACATAATACCAATAAAAATGTAATGGGGACAAGCACTGAGGACCTGTAAGTTTATGTAGAAAAACAGTCTACAACAAGCAGCTCTGTTAGGCTCTTCTTAACACAAAATATTCACCAAGTGGTATTTGCAAGGTTTACCGCCTTAGTTTGCAATTTTTCTCAATTGCTTTGGCACATTTATTAAAACTTTTTGGAAATTCTCATAACCGATTCATGCATTAGTTAACCTATAAAAGGCATAACTTGCTCAAAAGCTTTATTTCATGCATCAGAATCAGACGTTTTGTGTCAACAAATAGACCAACATGGCAAGTAATTTTGACATGACACCAAAGTGGTAAAAAAATTGCTGGTATTCTGCCATAATGACAGTGGACTCCTTTCCTTCGAGTCTTGCCCTACACTGATATTGAGCACTGTGTATCAAAGTGAATACTGATGGTTTGAGATGCATATGACTTTACATTCTGTTTTGTAAAACAAAGGAGCACTTTGCATGTAATGAGAGGAACAAAGTGATTATTTTGGAGGCGCGCAATGCAATGGCCATTCGACACATCACGATGCAGTAAAGAGAAAACATCAAAAACTAAGTAAAATGTACAAAAAAGTGGACAGAACAAAAACATGCAGACTATTAATACTAAAAAGCAAACAAATAATAATTGGCATAGTCTGTGCAATACTACAGCCACTCCTTTTGGCCACAGATACTCACTGACTTCATGTTTAATGCGCTCCATTGCAAGGTTATTATAGTTAAGTAAAACAAAAACCTAAAACTGGATATGAAGAAATAATTTTGGTTCATTAAAATAAAAACAAGAACTAGAGTTTTGAAAAAAAAATTAAAACTAACTGAAATGATTTTGTGACCTTGAAAAACTAACTAAAATCAAATAAAAATATAGAGGAAATATCATTAGATTTAGTATTTGTTAGTTTGGTAACAAATTGTTATCACTACTTGCCTGATGAGACTTTCATGGACATGTTTATTGAGACTTTGGATGTCTATAAGACTATGAGCTTTCAAAAAATTCTGTGTTTTTATTGTAATACCTACACCGAATTTCCTAAATCTTGCCTCTGCCATATGCCCTCCTTGCAGTAATAGTTAAAAAGACTAAAATTAACACTGAAACTAATAAAAGCTAAACTAAAACTAAACATTACAAAACAATAAACAATAAAACAACAATACAAGCTAAACTGAAACACGTAAATGCCACTCTGGAAACTAACTGAAACCAAACTAAACTAAAAAAAGTGAAATAAAATACAAAACTATAATAACTCTGCTCATATGCAGTCTAACAGGGGGACAGCCACCTGCACGCTTCCGCATCTTCATTATGCTGTTGTCTTCCCCTTTCTTCACTGCCACACCCTCTTACTCCTCGTGATTTTCCTTGGGCAGTCTGTTGCCCACTTAAAATCTTCATCTTAGCAGTGCCCACCTGTTCACACATTGTTGTAACTCTGCTGTGCATATGCCCTGTAAATATGTTTCCTCACAATCATGCCTTATGCCTGTGGGCTCCGGCAGATTTTGACTGTTTAGAAGGACTGTACTGCATATGATGTCTTATACTATTACATAATACCAGCATTTTTGGGAAAGTAAAGATATTAAACTGAGAAGAAACATAATCTATTTTGATCACAAATCATACAACCATCAGTTTTTCACCTTGTAGACAACTATGCTGAGTCATTTGCCCTAAATGTGCTAAAATTTACAAATGGTAACAAAGACTGACAAATGCTTTCGATTGTGCAGAAGTCAAAGAGTTTTAAAAGATTTCAAATCCTGTTGTGATGACTTCATTCGAGAATTTGAGCCAAAGCAACTGAGAAAAACTGTAATGCGTACATTTACTTACTAAAATAAAAGGTATTAGAATTGATTGCACGTGTGTGCCATGAATGTCTAAATACATGCTGTGGCAGTCCACCCAGTACTTGTTAACATATTGGTGGAATGGTGCTGGGTGCTTATTTTAATCCAGACTTGTTTTGCAGCAACTGGCCATTTACTCATTTTCACATTAGTCTCAGCATTCAGTTTGAGTGGTTTCTAATTTACAGTATATTATTCAGAGCACCTAAAGCTTTTCAATTAAAAAAAAAAAAAGAGGGTATTTTGTGAATAATTTGTCTGCTCTCTTAAGCAATCCAAGACTGCTAACCTCTAGCTGAACATTACCTCTGACCAGAGTTTGATTAACAGACTAGCTGATCTGTTTATAGACAGTCATGTGACTGCGTTCACCTAACCTTACCTTGAGGTTTTTTTGTAGTCTCTGGTTCTTCTGGGCCTCTGTGACTCTTTCCTCCTCGCTGCGATCTCGGACCATCCCTGGAGAGGTCAGCTCAGCGCTCGCCTCTGCACTGCTCTCATCCGTCTCATCGTGGTCGAGGATATGAGGGTGGGCCGAATCCTGGATGTGGACACCCATGAGTTTAGTCTTCAGCTCTTCTTTTGTTTGCTCCAAATCGGATTCTACCACCATTGCCTGTTAACAGATATGACTTGTAGTGAAGTGCTGGGGTTGGATATTACATTACAAGTAGCTGAATAATTGATGTGATAATTCAACATGGGAGTCCTGTTCTTAAAAATGGCCATATGGATGTATAATCACTGAGATAACAGAGATCTCATCCACATACCTATACCTAACTATACTCTCCTTTTTCTCATTTATGAATTTATTTATTTCATTTTCCATACTGTCTGACTGACCATGACTATCTATTTATTATTATTTGTTTGACATTTATGAGTAGTATTATTATTATTGATACAGTCTTTATTCTTATGAGGGTCAACTTTAATTACAATTAAAATCAGTCTGGTTCCACATCTGAGAATAAATCACACAAAAACTATGATGATTGATATGGTTTTGATAATGTATTTCCTGTTAATGCCCATGTAAGGGAGACACTTATTATAGTATTCATTATTTGTATGGATACACTTTAGCTTGAAGCCCTCCTTTATTTCTCTCATTGTTCTTTGATTTACTCTGACCCTTTTCTGCCATCTTGTCGCCTCTTCATCCTTTTTCTTCTTGGCATCTTCCAGCTGGGAGATCTTAGAAGTAAGGTCTGCCAGCTCAGTGGCCTATACAACCATGGTTGGAAATGGAAAGAGTGTTAAGAGTGCTCCTGGTATTAGGTCATTTTGCTCTTTTTGTGCAATGTTTAGGAGAGAATGTGTGCTTGCGTGCACTTTGCATTAAAATAAAATTGCAATTGTAAATCTGTTTTTCAGATTAAGAAAAACAGGAGCATTTATTTAGATATATTTTCTGTCTTCAAGGACTTAATCAATATATAGGTTCCTCAACATATAATTTGACAGTAGAATTTGATGAATCAGGCTGAAAATGAATGAAAATGTGTTGTAGACAGTTGTACCAGGTTTTCCTGATTTTTGATCTGGGTCTCAGAGTGGTTTAGCAGGGCTGCTTTAGCCTCGACTGCAGCTCTGCGGTCTTTGTCCAGGCGCTCAGCCTCCTCCAGAGCAATTTTTCTTTCCTTCTCTAACTCAAGTGCCCTACGAGTCTGCTCCTCCAGCTCTGAAACAAACATGCACATGTGTGAAAAAACATCCAACGCACATCCATCCAGCACACCCATCATGCCCACTTAAGCTTTACAACATAAGCTTTGCAATTGTGAAATATAAAATGTTTAAATTTACACAGCCACGCTTCAGTGTTTTTTAACAGAAAAATAAAGCTCAAGTTAAGAAATATTTGCATTGAGAAAGTTGTCAGACCATCTTGAGCCCTCTTTGTCTGTTCCTCAATCTGTCTCAATCTCTCCATCAGCTCCATGGTCTCCCGAGCAATCTTCTCTGTTTCCTTCTCAGCATTTTCTCGCTTTTTTTTCTCACTCTCAAGCAGAGCCCTGACAGGAGAATTGTGCATAAATACACATCCTAAGAAAAAAAACATCATCTCCTGACAGTCCTTTCTTAAAGCAGAGAGAACACACTGTAAACTGTAAAAAAAAAAAAAAAAACTTTCATTATTCCCCCCACCACCACCATTTCCGTACCTCTCCATTTGTCGCTTGTTCTTCTCCTCACGAGCTTGGGCCTTCATCTGCTGTACCTCAATGGTGTCAGGCTTACGTCTGCGCATGTACAGGTCATGATTCCCCATGCACAATGCCAGGATGCGTTTGTTGATGCGAAGACGAGGTACATAAAAGACAAAATCCTATACCAAACAAAAATCAGCAATTGGTGAATGTCCAAGGATTGGTTTATGATAGGCCTCTAACACATCAGATCTATTTTACCATTAAGGATGGGTTTAAATATTCAAAAAGGATAGTTTTGTTTTTGAGGAAAGCATTAGTTTTTCTAAACTCTTGGGCACTTTCCAAGTCTCTGCATGCAGTCAGAAGGCAAATTGGACTGAGGGTCTAAACTCATGTTTGTAAATGAGATCAAGCAGAAGCTCATTACACTACTTGGTGTAATTTATGCATTTGCAAATTTTTTATTTTGGCAGTAACAAAAATATGGGATTCGCTCACACCTCCTGTTTACAGTCACAGTGAATTACTATGAAAAAGCCTATGTTTGAATACTAACATATTATGTACCCTCACTAGTACAGAAGGAAAGGCTATTTAATGCCATCCATGAGCATCTATGAAGTGAGTTATGATAAGCTCTTAGTTCAACACACCATCAAGCTGCACAGAGAGGCATTCAGTTTGCCAGATTTTAGTTTTGCTTCATAAAAGGTGATGTTGCCACTATTAACAAAACCGTTTTGCATACCGGCGCTTTCCTGTCGATTGGTTTGATGACAAATTTCTTGTCATTGAAGGAAATATTTCTGATCTCACTCCAGGGAAAGCCAATCTTTGGAGTCAGCCTGCAAAAAAAATAGTTTATGGTTTTTCATCATACTGTAGTGTATGGCAAATTTAACAGACGTTAGCATGTTGAAAATACAAAATAGAACAAAACTGATTGCCTACTGGTAGGAGCTCTGTGACTTTAACACTAACATCAGCATGCAAATATCTTCACAATCACTTTAAAATATTAGTATGATAGAATTTGATAATCAAACAAGTACCAAAACACATGGTAGAGCCTTTACAGGCATTTGATTATATGGATAAAGAATGGACAAACAGTAGCTGGTGGCTCATTTCATTCAAAATTAAATTAAATTAAATTTTATTTATATAGCGCCAAATCACAACAGCAATCGCCTCAAGACACTTTATATTGTAAGGTAAAGACCCTATAAAAATAGAGAGAAAACCCCAACAGTCATACGACCCCCTATGAGCAAGCACGTGGCGACAGTGGGAAGGAAAAACTCCATTTTAACAGGAAGAGACCTCCAGCTGAACCAGGCTCAGGGAGGGGCAACCATCTGCCGCAATCTGCAATCAAAAATGGTGTCTCTAGAATAAAGAAAAGTAAAGTCATCTGGGGACCATGAATGTCTGTATAATCCAGTGGTTGCGGTGGACCAGTGAACAGAAAGATCAACAGACAATGATGTATATAAATCTGTGAGGAACATTCTTGAATTATGACTTACTTGTCCTTTTTGTCATAGATGTTTAGCCCCAGTGCGTCCACCCCTAACCACAGCTCTGAGCCTTTCTTGTTCTTGATATTGAAGTAGTTGACCCCATACATCTCCAGATCCTGTGCTATCTTCAGGTACTCTAACATTGCGTCTTCTCTGTGTTGAGGAAAAGTATAATTATGAACAAAACACCAGTTTATTAAAAGTGTATGGCCCGTGACTAAGGGCATAAGTACCCTGTAATTAAGTGTAATTTAAAGGTATTCTATTTGAAATTACAGGTATTTTACAGGAAAGGAGACACACATTATACTGTAAGTAATTTTAAGTACAGCGTAAGTAATTTTAAGTACAGCGTAAGTAATTTTAAGTACTGTTCCCAAACAGTATTTCCCCATCTTATATTGTAAAGTACTCTGTACTTTTCGGGGCCCGGGCCATAATATGGAGTCACTTAACCTTGCCTAACTTCCTTGCCTAACACATTATACTGTAAGTAATTTTATATACAGCACAATTTAAAAAGGACAACTGAATAATAAAACATCCATTATGCACATCAACATAATGAATATTAAATAACGATGTAAAAAAATAAAGATGTAAAAAGGCAAGGTAAAGTCACTCCACAATACAGCCCGCACCCCAGAAAGTAAAGAGTACTTACAATTTAAGATGGGGAAATACTGTTTGGTTTTCTGGAAATTACTATGAAATTACATGGTACTTAAAATTACTTACGTTGTACTTAAAATTACTTACAGTATAATTTGTGTCTCCCTCCCTGTAAAATACCTGGAAGTTAGGTAAGATGTTATAAAATGTTACCACCTTTTTTTTTTAAGTAAAACTGCAGTACCTGAGCATTCCCTTATGCTCTTTATGCCACACCTGGATTCTTTCCTCCCACTGATTCTTGTTCAGCTTGTGCTGCTCCAAAACCCTGGTTCAATCAGTAAAGTAGGTACTCCAGTTAGAGTTAAGGTTGCTGAAACTTGAAATTAAGGTGAACTTTGGGTAATGCTAATATGCACAGGATGTACTACCTCTGTGGCAGCAGCTTCTCTTTTGCGAGATATCCCAGTACGTGATGATCGTCCCTGTAGTCTCCGAGTTTGACCTGAACTGCATATGAGGCCAAAAGCACCGCAGTCTCAGGTGGACAGTATATGTCATCATTTAGGATGCTCTCCTTTACCTAAAACAGAGAATAAAACTCACAAATCACCCATTTGCTACAATGTTGCCTGGCGTAACAGTATCATACATGAGGATGGCAGCATTAATGTGTTTCACAGAGAGAGAAATCCTGTGTATTTTTGTCTTTAACTAGTGCACCTGAATACACTCCCTTATGGAAACACTGTTAAACCCACTGTTTCTTTTTATTGAAATTTGTATTATTCCTATTTTTTTTTTATCTAAATGCAAATAGTTCTTCTGTTTCAGTAAGTATGGCATTTGTAATAAACTGATAGATGTGAGTCAACTTAATGGGGGAAAAAATGGTTCCACATGAATTAGAATGACTGGGAATGCTCATCATTGCGATTTTTGGTGGAAATTTACATAACATAAACTCCATTTCAAAAGCCAGGGTTTTTGTAAATGTACTCATCTCCAACCTGCAGAAAAAAGAGCCGCTGTGTTGCTTCTTGGATCAGCTCTTCAGCGACATCCTCAGGGTAAAACTTGGCCCTGAACTTGATCAACAAAGGGTTGTCCCGCTTCACGTCTTGAGCTGTCACCTGATTTTATTTTTTTGTATTTTGTATTTTTTTACAAGCAGAGGGATGAATAAGTAGTTACTAATTAGCCTCACAATATGACACAGTGGCAACAGTTTAAATCTTCAAAACTTTCACCTCACCCTCTTGTTCAGCTTGAGCCAGGTAGAGAAGCCTTTGCTGTCCTTATACTGAAGGCCAAAGAACCACGTTTCTCTCAGCCCGATCGTCTTCACTATCTAAATACATGAAGAAACACTTCATGTAGAAACACGCTTTTGCCTGTGAGACGATGTCTTTGACTGTACTTGCATGGTGTACCTGGTCAAAAAGCTGTTTGCCAGTTGTGCTGGGGAGAATGGCGAACTCCAGCTCTGCATCCATGGTTGTAACTCGGACATTTATCTGTCAGAGAAAAACACTCACTGAGGTACAGGGGGAAATGCTCCCTGCTGTGCATTCATCTGCATCACTGGAGAAGCATCAAGGAGCATGGAGAGCAAAAAAAAAGAGAACTACCAATTCTGTAATAACATTGTTCTTTAAAACAATGCTAAATTTCTTGGTTCTTTTACAGTAAAAAAAACAAAAACAAAAAAAAAAGACTAAAAAAAAGAGTGTTCCTTACATTCTTCTGTTCAACCAGGAGCATCCAATCGAAAGAGGTTGGTGGGGACTACAATCAAAAAATGAAGCCCACAGTGCATTTTAGACTTAACTTGGAACATGGGGTTCTTTCCATGATGCATGAGTATTAATAATAATGACGGGTCAAAACAGTGACACCATATACAGCACATATGTCGCAGTTGTTGGTATAAACTGACTTGTAAAATAGCAAACAAGCAACACAGAGGAAAAATTGTTTGCTCTATTCCCCGTAAGACTTTTTAAGCTTTATTAAGCATGCTTCCATTAGAACCCGATTTAATTATAACAGAAACAATAACAATGTCGTACAGCTGATAGCCTCGCTGAACACACAGTTTTAATGAATAGGCTACATATGAAAAAAAGAACAGAAAGCTCAACTTTGCTACTGTTTTGTTTGTATAGAAAAAACTGAAACAATAAGCTTCAATGCATGCAGGAACACAAATGCAAATAATTAGAAACACCTTTTAATGTCACAGCTTGATAAGAGCTGTTTAAGATCTTAAGATGTTTAAGAATTAAGAAAGCTTTTATAGAGGAGGTCCAATTGCACTTTTAGATATTTAAACCACTTATGAAGCACAGCAAAAGAAATATATATATATATATATATATATATAGAGAGAGAGAGAGAGAGAGAGAGAGAAAGTGAGAGAGAGAGAGCGATAATACAGAGAGATAGATAATAAAAGTCAGTTACTTACAGTTGACATTTGTATTTTGTTTTAACCTATAGCGAAAACACTTCTTCAGAGAGGTGCTTGTAGTTGCCTTTTTGCTGCAGAGTCATATGAAACTGCTTGCAATATCTGCAAGGATTATACTGAATGAGAATGGGCCATTGTATTGTTCCCAAGTACTTTTCATTTAGTTAATCCAGTGGCAGCCCTGGCCCACAAGTTTTAAAGTGGCAGCCTTCACCCACTGTCTACGCTTTTCTTCTTGAATCGTTGAGGTTTTGACCTTGTATCAATCACAGTATCTCAGTGAGACATGATCTGTGTCTACCAAACCTGTTTATAGACGGATACAAATCACCAGTAACGCTACAGGCCATTATTATTACCTTTATTTCCCAGTGGCAGTGAATGCGGCAGTGCATTCCTCTAATCTAATAATCCTTTCAGAAATGTTCGAAGCATATGTTATTATGACTATGACTAAATATTTTTTGTTTATGTGTTTCATAGGCACTGAGTCTAGATCATAAGACCATAAATTATCAAAAGTAAAATTTCCTCAGCTCTACAAACACATAACTAAGTACAGAAAGTTTGAAGAGTTAGAAACATATAAACTTATGAAGTGAAAAAGAAATGTTTCTGCACTACTTAAAGGTCAGCAATGTATTTTTAAGTAATTTTGTGGCATTGACCACTTTAACCCCTTTGTGCAAATTGTCAGAAGTCACTGATTTGTATCCCTTCTGTTGAAGCAGTGTTCAGATTACACTCAGGTGGATTCATCAGAGTGTACTCATCAGAACCTTGTTAAAGGAAATGAGCTTCCAGCCATTGTTCCCGTGGCATAACAAGAGAAGCCTGGGACTGCATACTTTCTCCAAGATTGAAAATTTCCTTCATAACATGAATTGAGTCCCCAGATCCAGGAGGATATCTGGATCTGTATTAGTTTGTGGTATTTCTTGAAAACACCATGATAATGTCTCCCATTTTTTCCTTATTTCCATAATTTTTTGATTAAACCTGCTACTAAATGAGGACAGACAACTCAAACTAATCACATAACCTCCTTGGCTGAGGTAAATTTGGTGGTCCTGCCAGTTTCTAGCAGAACATTACAAAGGAAAACTGTGAGCAACGTGGAGTTTGACACCTGCACCGAATCAGCGACAGTCTGACCAAGAAGTAGCACTCAGTTATTTAGGGACATGCTCCACCTTCTGGCTTGTACCTTTGTAGAGAAGGATCCACACTGCAGCACCATAATAAGCCCAAACACACTTCCGAGCTGTGGAAGAACTACTTGAAAGAAGACCAGGGAGTGCTATCTTTTGTGCACTTTTCTTCCACAGTCACCTGACCTCAACTCTATCACACATTTATGGAGCCTAACAAGCACTGAGCCAGCAGGAGTGCTGGGAAAGTACAAAATACAAATTCTTAATTTCATGAACATCTTTTCAGAAATTCAGCTCTTTATTATTTGTAAAGAAAAAAAACTGTGTATGCTTATTAATAGCAGTTTAGAACGTCATGTTTCCCACGGCCACAGTTCTACTTTGTAAGCAGTTTTCCGCTGGAAACTTGAGGCACAGCCATATTTATCATATTTGTAACAGGTGGTGAACAATGACTGCATGATGATTTCGTTGATTAAGCCTTTGATGAGTACATCAAATCCATCTGAACATGTGCCTCAGTGGAAGGTTACAACTTAAGGAAACCTAATCTTTTGTACAAAGCAGTTAACACAGTCACAGTTTATATATATACACTACCAGTCAAAAGTTTGGACACACCTTCCCATTCAATGTTTTTTCTTTATTTTCATGACTATTTACATTGTAGATTCTCACTGAAGGCATCAAAACTATGAATGAACACATATGGAATTATGTAGTAAACAAAAAAGTGTGAAATAACCCAAAACATGTTTTATATCTTAGATTCTTCAAAATAGCCACCCTTTGCTTTGATCACTGCTTTGCACACTCTTGGCCTTCTCTCAATGAGCTTCATGAGGTAGTCACCTGAAATGGTTGTCGCTGCACAGGTGTGCCTTGTCAGGGTTCGTTTGTGGAATTTCTTGCCTTCTTAATGGGGTTGGGACCATCAGTTGTGTTGTGCAGAAGTCAGGTTGGT
>VUQS01029130.1:0-12097 GCA_015108495.1 Heterochromis multidens | reverse complement strand
AAAAAAGCTATGGCTTCAGGCAAATCCATTTTTACTACAAAAGAAAATGGAAGAACATTTTTTCTACTGTGTCAAATAGTTTTTACTTACATGCACTGTCTGTGGCTCCTAAAGAATAACTGAAAACAGAAAGGGCTGAAATTTTAAGTTATCATTAACTTGACCTAATTTGAGCTGACAAATCTAACCCCAAATCACAGACTTGGGGTTAGAAGTTTTGCTATCATCTTTATTCTATAATGTAACACATTCAGCTTTTTTTTATTTTGGTTTAAAATAAACATTGATAAATATCAAAATTTCTGTGTGTGAGAGGCCATGTTGAACATGTCAAAAAGGCCAATCTTAATAAGTGTAACTATTTCTGAATTTTGGATACAATAAAATGCAGATTCTGTAGTGTGGCCTTGGAGTTGGACCACCTCGGGAGGTTATTGTTAAAACAAACCCCACCACAGCTCTTATTTTCAAATTTTCTTCAAATTTTAGTCAATCATCTCACAGATACCAATCTCATAGCCAATTCATGAGATACAGACAGCTCCTTCCTAACTCTAGCAGTACATTTGGTGCTTCACTTTGAGCAGTACTTTTTCCCTTATCCAAACAAAAATACATGTTGGTAGGTGTTGAACTCAAGTGTCAAGTTTGAGTCTTGAGCAGACTAGTTTGGTATTATACTCACATGTGAATGCTCACATGGCAGTTGTAAACACTAAAGTTTAGTTAATATATTAGTTTGAAGGACACATGCATAGTGCCCCTTTACACTAGTGTCTGTGTGTTAAGGTTTGTGCAGTCACAACAAATTGGGGGTACATGGTCATTCGTATGGGGCATTGTATTCATGGCAACCTTCAAATATTCACAGCTGCAAAAGGTATAACGCTGGCACCTCCAGCCTCTAAATCCATTGCTTTTTGACTTAAATGGGATGATAAGTGCTTACTAGTAGGCACAGGGGGCCATTTACTGGGGTACAATATGGGACTGATAACAGCTTAAACAGGAGCCTAGATATGATCTCATGTTGCCTCATGTCCCCACATCTGAGTATAATACCAAACTAGTCTGCTCAACACTCAAACCTGACACAGGAGTTCAACACCTGCCAACATGTATTTCTGTTTCTCTGCTGAACATTATCTCACCAAAGTAGTGTAAAGCAAAACCATTTACTTCTCTCATTTCTGTCTATCTTAAAGAAAAAAAAAATTACAAATGCAGGTGAGAGCATGTACACTGGGAGGACCATTTTAACAAAAAGGAAAACATTCTGACCTCTATGTTTAACTGTGTACAGCTACAGTAGTTTATCACACTTAAAGCCCTGATACTCACGATGAGCCTCAGTTTTTAACCTGCTCAACTTTATTTATTTCATACATGAGAAAATGTCTGCAAGATGTCACCTCACTACAGTATGCACCATAGTGATGGGTTGAGCAATGCATAACAAAGACAGGGCGCGTGGGAAATTTATGAGGCAGCTTGCCTGGCTGTGCCTGCAGGTCTGGTGCAGATGACTTTCCTGTGCTCCTGGGAGGAATTACTCTGACAGGGCAGCAGAGGGATGCTGACTGGTTCACAAACAAACGGCTGGAAGAAGAGAAACAGAGAAGGAGAGTGGTGAAGACTGTGCAGTGGTTGCATTAGTTGCTTAATTTATGAGAGTTAACTTTGTTAGAGTCAAAAAATACTTGAACAGCCCTTCAATCATTGCAGTCATTTTCTCTTTCTTTTAGAGGAAAGTGTTGTCACTTTGGGAAATCTGCCATTGTTAGTTTTTTGTCAGTTACAGAGGCTGCACATTCTTCTGTGTATTCCATGCAATTTTTGTTCTTGGCCAACATTTTCTAGGCATTAAACCATTTTCTCACCCATACTGTGTAAGTACATTTGTAGCCAGCAACTTTTTGCATCAATTGGATTTTTAGACTGATCTTCTCAGTGTCAATAAATTATAACTAAAGTGCACTGGAATACATTTATTTCTGTGTGAATACAGTTCCTTTTATCAGCCATAAGACAATCAAACGCATTAGCTAATGGAAATATATTATTTTCACACTGTACTGAATTGAATGGAAACACACACATACGTACACACACATACACACATGCATGTACACCTAAAACACTACTTTATGCTCTAGCATTCTAAGTAATAAAAGCTAAGTTTGCATAATTGGCACACCTATGTAGCATATGCAGGCATGGCCCAGGAGACTGTGATAAACATAAAGACAGCTTAATTGGGAGTATTCTCCACAGGCCAGTGCCTTTCTCAACCTTTCTGATCTAAATTAAATTCTGAAGCAGACTACCAAGCAAAAAAGGTATGTATTTTAGGGCCCCGGAGACAGAAGGTGTGGAGTGATGTTAAAAAAACAAAAAAACAAAAACTAGTCAGAGCACTTCATTACTTCTAGGCTGGACTATTCTAGTTCTTATTATGTGGATAGTTTCCTGTAAGGCCCTCAGCTGATCCAAAATGTTGCACCTAGTACTGATAGGAGCTGGCAAAAGACAACATTTTGCTCAATTCAGCTTCTTTGACTGTGTGTACAAAGAAAATCATTGTACTTGCAGCCTAAGCCATTTAATACTACTCACGATCATGTCTTAATGATGTCGTGTAGCCCTTATGGTTAGCGCTGGATCAGGTAACCCTGAACCATCCCTTTGTCATGACTGAATAGGTTCAAGCTTCTGGAGGACTTTCAATGATGCACTGAGCAGTTCTTCTCTGCTCTCCTCTTTTTTACTTTCACTCAACTCTCTCCCTCTATCCCATAGTTTGTACTTTCTCCTCCATGTCCTCTCTTTGCCATCCAATATCAGCTGCTGAGCGATAACAGCCCTGTTTTAGAGACCTACTAAATCCTCATAAGAGGTTGACAGGGAAGTGATTTTACCAATTCCACAGGATAGACGACCCAAATTCAGGAACACACGAGAAGCCTTTAATCTAAGCAGAGTAGACACACAGGTGAACAGGTAGAAAAAGTGCAATCCAGCAGGGGCAAACAAAAGGAAAAAGTCCAGAAAAACAAGCAAAAGGTCACACACAAGAAGGCAGCGAGTAGGAAAATACAAGGATTACTAACCTGAGAACACTTGACTACAAGAACAAGAAAGAAAAAAAAGGATAACTTGGGACCATATATAAACAAGTGAGTAATAGGCTTTCTGCTTTTCCCAACTAGTAAGGGCAGATGGCTGCCCTCCCTTCAGGCTCAGCCCTTAGCCTGAGATCTACATACAAGGGTTTCTTCCTCACCAAAGGAAGATGAATAAAATTGCTCTGAAATTAAGTAAACATAATTAAAATTTAGCCTAGCTTCCCCTCCAACAAACAAGGCACTTCCTTCCATTAAAATGTGTCTAAAAATATGTAACAGGAAATATAAAAGAACACTGGTGTCACATCACTGCATGTTTTGCAGGCATCAACCTTTCCATGACCTGCCAAAATTCTGCATTAGAGAGTGTTAACCTTTTTTGTCCTTTAACACCAGCTAGAAAGGAGTGACAGGTGAGTCAGAAAAGAGCAAGAGCTGACAGGAGAGAGCGAGACCGAGAGAGAGAGAGTGAAAAAGAGAAAAAGAGAGTGACAGAGGGCATTGCATTGGCTTAATTCCCGACAACCTACTCGAACTTGAACTTAACCCTGCCTTTCTTCAGCCAAAATAGCAAAATTTGTGGGGATAGGGGGCAACATTTATGTCAATGAATTATGACTCCCCGCAACATGAGTAATGCACATCTGGATGACAAATGTCAGCTGGCAGACTTGGCAGTAATTGCAAATGTACACATCCAGTCTTCTAGCTTTTGGTGAATGAGACAGGGTTAATGCCTCAGTTTAATGTGTAGTGATGATGAATTGTGTCTTTTAATTTAGTCACCCCATGTTACTATTATCTCATTACCATTGGATTAACAGTGTTTATTCATAATTAAATATTTCAGTCTCCAAACATTTAGTAAGTGTAGATGTCAGAAGACCTTCATGATAATTTAATCTAATTCCTGACAGAGTCTTGATGCTCAGTATTACTGCTTAGAGAGTTTAAATGAGCAAAACATTTTTGCAAGCAAGCCTTAAGCTATCTCTAACATTTATACCAGTTTATAGCAGGATATTATTATAACAGATTTTTTTGCTTGTGTTCTCATTTGTGATCCACCTTTTTTTTTGCCATGTTTGCTACCAGTTAATGACTCTTGGCTTTAGCAGTCTACTTAATGTTACATAAAATGTAATGCAAACTTTTGCAATAAGTTCAAAGTGAGTTCAACTTCATGCAAAAGCCTTCTTACTGACAGAAATAATACAAAATCTAAAAATACTGATACAACCCTGTTAGCCAACTATGTAGCATGGAGATTTTTCATGTGTCCCATTAGATTTTGTATTTAAGTTTAAAAGGCCATCAGGATTGTTTACAATCTAATTTTCCTGCTGGGAATTAGCATGCTTTTAGAAGCCAAAATAAATTGGGTTTCAGACAAAAAAAACTTAATTCAACAAGGATTTTCTCTCAAGCCATAAAAAGTGTCTGCTACTTTATTTTCTAACCATCCATCTGTTTTTCTTTTTGCAGGTTTAGGTTCACAGTCACAGCTGGGCAAGCAGAACATCCCAGGACAGCTGTAAGCAGATCATCCCAGGTGTCCATTCCCCCTGCTGCTTCCTCCAGATGCAGGATGTAGGAAGGTGCTTTCAGACTAGCAGGAGCATGCAGTGACTCCATCTCACCCAGGCATTGGGTCTGTTTGAGGTTTTCTCCCATTTGTTTATGCCTGTTATCCAAAAGGGAGGCTCCCTGGTGACATCCGTACTGGTGCCTCGCTCACTATAAACTATTTAACATGCAAAGCAGATGCTGTTTTATACATTTAATGGTTATGAGACACTTATTGGTTCTCCTAAACATGCATTCACTCAAAAATAGACTGAAGTGATTATTTTTCTTTTAAATTACTTTAATGTACATTGTTTGAAAGCATATAGCTTCTCTGGTGTACATGATACACAATCCATAGAAACAATCACAATGAAATAGGAAAAAAAAAAGAAGTTAGAGGGGGACTTTAGATTAAGCATTACTCAAGACTTTTTGAAAAAAAAATATCAAAAGTTTGAAGAGATTAGAAAATAGCTGTCATGACAGTTTAGGGGTTTATGCAATAGGTATAGACACTGTTTTCTGATATGTTCTCATATTCTATTCTCTTTTTGATAAAAAAAAAAAAGCTTAATGTATTTCACCTTCTTTAGAGTTGCAAGGTGAAAGTATATACTAACTACTATATAGGAGTGAATACCGGGATGGTGTTGGACTATTTGCATTCAAATATGTTCTGTGTTCTTTGTCCTTGCTGTTTGCATCACTGTTTTATTTGACACCACTGCTGTCTTTTCACTATTGTCTTAGTATTTTGAAACTTATTATAAAATATAAATATAAATATTAAATCATCACAAAGGAAAAACATATAACTTAGATTCAAGAACTCATGTTATAAAAATACAGAGGTAGGACTGTTTTGCTCTTCCTCTGTTTTAATTCAGTGTAATCTTCAGAACTGTCTTGTTTAACAAGGATGTGGTGGATGTTCTTATAAAGACTGACCCTTGGAGGGGTTGTTATCCATTCTGTGAGTTTATCCGCATTTGTGCGTGTATGTGGTCCAAGTATTGGTCATGTTGTGAGGCCCTAAACTGTTTACACAGTCATGCCATGGAGATGTCTCTTCTTTATAATGACAAAAAGTAAATCCCCATGAAGAATATCCCTCCATTTTAAGGTAAAGACCAGAAAACTAATGCAAGTTGATGTAATGTCCTCTGAATTCATGGACACATAGCTGTGTGTGTTCTGAGTGTGTGTATGTGTGGAAACACATCAGCACCCAGGTGTGTTTCTTGGCAATCCCTTCCTCTGACTCTGTGCCAATGTTGCTGCTTGGCTGAACATTAAATCTACTGAAGGGCTGAGTTTATTTTCCTTGCTTTGAAGGCCATATTTATCGTTTTCAATTATCTCAGATCCATAAAAGCTGACCCCTGCTCTCTGCTGCGCTGTCTGAACTGCTGGAAAGAGAAAAAGACCAAATGTAAAACTGTATGTTCAAGCTTTAGAATGTGTGTCTGTGTGTTCATCCAGCATGAACTTGTATAAATGCACTTATTCTTGCGTGCAACAGCAGTGCCTGGTGCCAAGACAGGAAGAAAAACCAAAAACACAGCATACAGTTATTTTACACCATAAGTGAAACTCTTAAGATTACGAATCTCTTTTTATTTCCCGAGTGCACCCTGGGCCAAGATAGGCAACATTAATGCAGCATGTTTTTAAATGGCAGGAGAAACTGGAGTTCTTAGAGAAAACCAACACAATCGCAGGGAGAATGCCCAAGAATCTCTTACTGTGATAAATAAAAGCAATAAAAAAATAAATAATGGTGAAATCATTATAGCCTTGTTTCAGTTGTGACCTTTGAGTACATCCACCACGTCGTGGCGCCCATGCAGCCGTCTTCTGTCTATACAGAAACCGCTCCCAAGTGAGCACAGTGCAGCACTACAACATGCTGCTTCACAGTACTAATATGTGTTGGGCCTAGAAAGCTGAGGCAGTGAGGCCTGAGGCTGCACAGGCAAAGCAGAGCTCATGTGTTCACCACTGGTGATCTGCAACTGCTATGGCAGTGCTGTATTTTGGTTTAAGTATTTTAATCAGAATCACCAAAATGGATTATTTTAAAAAGAAAAAATATATATATATTTTTTTTTGTTAATTATACTCAGTTATTTTCTTTCTTTTTTTTTTGTTGCCTCTCAATGGGCCAGACCAAACATTCATTTGCACCCTTGGATGAACTCAGCTTTATCGTTGCCTCTTAAAACCTTGAAATCCAAACAAACCATCTTGATATCTACAGACCTATCCACTCCCTCCCTTTTGAGTGATAGTTACATCTCCACACTTTTGATGTTAATAGTAAATTAATAAGAGTTTGGATTTTAAAGTCTCATTATCTTGCTATGAGATATGCTGCTGGCCTTGGGGCACATAGCCGACAACAGTTCCCTTTGAATGGGGAGTGTATCAGCCTAACCCCCCTCTGTTAGCCATTTCAAAGCAACTGCTGCAATGGACAGAAAATTATGCCATCTGCATGTGAGTGTGACTCCCACCCACTCTCAGCAATGAACATAATCTCTTTTTTATGCTAATTGTCTACTCTTGTGATTATGAATTTGAACTCTGTGTGTGTGCGTGTTTGTGTGTATGTGTGTGTGTGTCTACCTGTGTCTGTATCTGTTTATTCTTTATAGTTTGTAGAGGCATGGGGGTAAGTGCACATAGATAAAACAAAAAAAAATTATTTGGCAAAAAGAGGACAAAGTACACATTTGAAGAAATGCATCACTGGGAAATGCTAGTCCATTTAACAAGGTTGGAAGGCTGGCCATTACATGGACAGTACTTATTGTTAAGCTGTTAGCAAATGTAGCTGCAGTTCTTTAGATGATAGCAATGATTTTGGATAATGTTATCACTACTAATGGCTAGGGTTTTTTTTCTCTGAAATATAAAAACTTCTGGGTCAACTTCAGAATAATCCATGTTTGGTCATAGCAATATTTAAGAATTAAAACTCTGTTGTCAGTTTAAGCCATTAACTATTAGAAGCAGAGCATGCTTCAGAGCATCACACGTTAACGTCAGTGTGTAATCTGTGTCCAGTTGAATCAGAGGTGCCATTTCCATTTCCACAGCACCCATGTGGTATGGCCATTCATTTTCAACTGTTTCTTGGTTTCATTACATCAAACTTGGCTCCATATGAATAAGGGAGCTTTTAAAGTAATTTGGTATGCATTGCGTGGGTGTGTGTGTCCATCTGGGATCATTTTACAAGCATTTCCATATAACATTTGAAAGATCCAGGTGTCATAATGGTCTTTTTATCTTTGTGTTGCAATAGATGGGATCACACCTTCAAAACAGCAGAGCTTTTCTTCAAAGTGGAAATAGCCTGTTGGTATAAGATGAGAAAAAAAAATTGTCTAGTAAATTTTGATGCATTTTTGCATTCATTCAAGAAAACTCAAAAAGATTCTTCTGCCAATCCAGAGGCACCACCCCAGATATCCACCAATGTTGCAGACGTCTGTCAACCAGGACAGCCCTACAACATCCAGAGCCTTTAGGAACTCAGGGCGTACCTCATCCACCCCAGGGGCCCGGCTACCAAGAAGTTGTTTAATTACCTCAGTGACCTCGCCCCTAGTGATAGGCAAGTTGTCCCCCTCGTCCCCAGACTGTGCTTTCTCTACAGAAGACGTGTTAGTGGGAGTCAGCTAAGGAGGTTCTCAAAGTATTCCTTCCACCACCCAACTATATCCTCAGTTGAGGTCAGCAGCTCCCCACCCCCACTACACACTGTGTGAGTAGAGCACCGTTTTCCCCTCCTGAGTCACCTGACGGTTTGCCAGAATCGCGCTGAGTCCAAAAGTCTTTTTCCGGCCTCAGCCTCACTGAACTCCTCCCATACCCGAGTTTTTGCTCCAGCTACCACCCGAGCTGTGTTCTGCTTGGCCTGCCAGTCCCCATCAGCTGCCTCCGAAGTCCCACAGGCTAACCAAACCCGATAGGACTCCTTCAGTTTGATGGCTCCCTTCACCTCCTGTGTCCACCATCTGGTTTGGGGATTACCACCACAACAGGCACCATCCCCCTTGTGGCCACAGTTTATTTGGACTCAATGTCCCCAGCCTCCCTTGGAATGCTGTCGACGTTCTACCGGAGGTGGGAGTTGAAGATCTTGTGGACTGGGGCCTCTGCTAGGCATTCCCAGTGCACCCTCACTATTCGTTTAAGTGTGCCAGTTCTGTCCAGGTCTGTCCTGCGACCTAGGAAGTCCAAAAACAGAACACCACGGATTCAGATCAGGCAGGCCATTCCTCCCAGTCACGCCCCTCCAGGTCTCACTGTTGTTGCCCACATGAGCGCTGAAGTCTCCCAGTAGGACAACGGAGTCACCATATGGAGCACCCCACCCCACCCGGTGACTCCAAGAAGGCTGGGTACTCTGAACTGTTGTTTGGTGCAAACAACAGTCAGGACCGGCGCAGGGAAACAACCCTCTCGTCCACTGGCGAAAACCCCAACGTACAAGCAGCAAGCTGAGGGGATACAAGAATACCCACCCCCGCCCACCACCTCTCACCGAGGGTAACTCCAGACTGGAACAGAGTCCAGTGCCTCGCCAGGAGACTGGTTCCAGAGCCCAGGCCGTGCGTTGAGGTGAGCCTGTCTATACCTAGCTAGTATCTCTCAACCTCACGCACTAGCTCAGGCTCCCTCCCCACCAGAGAGGTGACGTTCCATGTCCCAATAGCCAGCCTCGATAGGTGGGGATTGGACCGCCAGGGCCTCCGCTCCTGACCGCCGCCCGACACACATTGCACCCAACCCCTACAGCACCTCCTGCGGGTGGTGGGCCTACAGGAGGACTGGCCATGTCCTCCTCTTTGGGCTGCACCAGGCTAAGGCCTGATCACCAGACACTCTCCCTCAAGCTCCTTCCCCAGGCCTGGCTCCAGGATGGGGCCCCGGTAACCCTATCCCAGGCAGGGTACACAGGTCCCTTGTTTTGTTGCCTCTCATAGGGGTCAACTGAATCACTCTTCGTCTGGCCCCAGGACCAATTTGCCTTGGGAGACCCTAAAAGGGGGCAAAAGCAAAAGCACCCCGACAGCATAGCCCCTGGGATCAGTGGGACACACAAACCCCTGCACCAAAATAAGGTGGTTATTTTTTTTCTTAATCATAAAAAAAGTGCAAACTAAATATAATTTATTTATTAAAACCTACATTGCTTACATTGAGGCTTGCTGGCTTGGAATCCTCTTCTCCCCTTCCTGAATTTCTGCATTACCACTAACATAAGAAAAATTGATGTCTAGACCAATCAGATGCAACATTAAAAAAAGCTTCATAGGTGAAGTGAATAACAGTGATAATTTCCTGGCATTTATGTGAATGTTACCACTATAACAAATAACAATGTTGTAGACCAAGCACACTCACCATGGCCATGGCTCTCTGAGGTGGCAGTGGCCTCCCCAGCCCCACCAAACCACAAAACACACTCATAATGGCTTGAAGAACACAACAATAAGTCAATGGTTTTGACCTGGTCTCCAAACCCCCTCCTAATTTGAACAGAATATCCACAGGATGCACTGGAAGTGTGATCCATATCCAGCTATTGAACCAGGGTGAGACAGCTGTTATTTCTGAGTCAGAGCTTTTTTGGTAGAACAAGGTGAAAGATTACAAGCACAGTTTTAATTTTGTGGCCAATCAGTATAGAGCAATGAGTAGTGAAAAACTACATATCTACCTTTAGACAACTGAAAAAAGAAAAAGAAAATCTCAACAGTTGACTAAAACAACAACAGATGGGTGTCCATATTTGTTTTTGACTCTGACCTTACATGGTGCTCAACCCCCTTCCAAAAAGTAGCTTTGGAAAACAGAATTCTTTCCTCAATCTGTCAGAACACAGCTTTCTGAGGGCTCTGTCTTCCTCACACTGTCACTGTCCCTGCTGGCTGTTGGGATCTGTCCCCTGAGCAATCTGCCACCCCCTTCCAGTCAAGCTATTATGGGAGAATGGGTGAGAGGCTGCCGCCAGCTATTTTCTCCTCACACTATTTAGTGCTTGGTTTTGTGGCTATTTTTCCCATTTGAGGTCCTCCAACCCACCCGCTCCTCTGGATAGGGATAGCAATTTGAGGGTGTGTTGTTTGTGAAGTTGGAGCTGTGAACCTTCTCCATGGCTACAGTAACCTCTGTCTTCTGATAATCTGCCAATTACCAAGTTCTGCTCAGTGTTAGGAATCCCCCTCCCTACCCCTTCCAACACACACAGACACTTTCTACTGTCTCCATGGTAACCTCTTCAGGGGCTATATGAAACTGTATATTTTGTGTATTTTTTCCTCAGATCTGCATTTTTAAGGCAAACCTACTCCTTTGTTCAAAGATATTAACATCACACAGAACAGGAAATTTCAGAAATAGACATCCTGCATAATGTCACTCTATCTTAAGCATATTTTGTTGATAATAAATGTGAAATTTGCTAACGGGTCTATTTGCTAAAGGATTTTGAAAGCAAACATCAACTTCTGTATCAAAATGACTCATACTGAGGACCATCTCTAATGCTGAGAGATGGGGTTTCGGTCTACAGTCCAGAGACCAAACAATAGCTTGGTGCTGCTCAGATGACCACGAAAATGCTCGTTTTCTTTTTGTCTGTTTTTTATATTCACTGGGTTGCAAAAATATTGATTTTAACTTATTTTTTACCTGCTGTGAAAAAAGAATTTCCCAGCTTTGGGATAAATATAGGCCATCTCATCTCATCTCAGCTCAGCTCAGCTCCATGGCTCTGAGGCATTTGAGGTGGGACATTTAGAGCAAAGAACCTGAATTGTGCCACACACCCTTGTGTGCCTGCTCACAGCACACTGAAAAGGGCAGATTCAATTCAATTCAATTCAATTTTATTTATATAGCGCCAAATCACAACAAAAGTCGCCTCAAGGCGCTTTATATTGTAGGGTAGAGACCCTACAATAATACAGAGAAACCCCAACAATCAAACGACCCCCTATGAGCAAGCACTTGGCAACAGTGGGAAGGAAAAACTCCCTTTTAACAGGAAGAAACCTCAGGCGGAACCAGGCTCAGGGAGGGGCAGCCATCCGCCGCGACCGGTTGGGGGTGAAGGGAGAAGGACATGCTGTGGAAGAGAGCCAGAGATTAATAATAGCTCATTAAATGCAGAGAGGTGTAAAAACACGGTGAGAGAAAGAGAAATACTCAGTGTATCATGGGAAACCCCCAGCAGCCTAGGCCTATTGCAGCGTAACTAAGGGAGGATTCAGGGTCACCTGATCCAGCCCTAACTATAAGCTTTATCAAAAAGGAAAGTTTTAAGCCTAATCTTAAAAGTAGAGAGGGTGTCTGTCTCCCGAATACAAACTGGTAGCTGGTTCCAC
>VUQS01029128.1:9255-21458 GCA_015108495.1 Heterochromis multidens | reverse complement strand
ATAGGCTCCAGCCCCCCCGCGACCCTGAATTGGATAAGCGGAAGAGAATGGATGGATGGATGGATGAAGTCTATGAGCAAACGACTCTCCACTCTCATTATCTGTGGCCTCAGGAAACATTTTTCTGATGAGTTTGTGGTCTCGGTGACCAACCTGCAATCTTATTACATATAGCATGATGTTCATGTTGTAAACTATGGTCCTCATTAGAGTCAAAAGGGACACTAAGCGTAACCCTGAAGCAGGGTACACTTCAGAGCGGGGCTTTCTTTGACTGACGTCTCTACAGTATGAGTGTAATATATCCTGCAGTTTCTCTGTCACATCTGGTTTCAAAATACCAAGATGGCAACTGCAAAAATGAAACCTCAAAAAACGAATTGTTGATGGCACATCTCCATTGTTCATATATGGTGTGAAAATGTTTTATGATTTAATCTTTTTCTTTTTTATATAAAATATGTGTGTAACATTTTGGTCATAATTACCACATGGTGAAAAACCATTTTTTCTTTTTGTTTCTTAATCTTGAACCTTGGGTCATCCTTCAGTCCAAGTGAATGTTTTTGCCAAATAAATAAATAAAGAGGCCTGGGAGCTTGAGGGTCCTGCGCAGTATCTTTGCTGTTCCTAGGAAAGTGCTCTTCTGTCCAGAGATCTCTGATGTTGTTCCTTGGATCTGCTGGAGCCACTCGCCCAGTTTGGGGGTCACTGTCCCGAGTGCTCTGATTACCACGGGGACCACTGTTGCCTTCACCCTCCACATCTTCTGTAGCTCCTCTCTCAGCCCTTGGTATTTCTCGAGCTTCTCGTGTTCCTTCTTCCTGATGTTGCTATTATTTGGTATAGCTACATCTATCACTACAGCCTTCTTCCTCTGCTTCAAGTGCCATAGTGCACACTATTTCCTCTATTGTAGACTAGAACACAGTCCATTTGGCTGGGTGCTGAATAGGAAAGTAGTGGCTTGTGGTAGAACTTATTGAAGCTGTTAGCTGGAGTGGCATTGCTGCACCATAGTGCAGCTACACAATAAGTAGCTAATTTTCTCCTTTCCAACAGTGAATTTGTATTTTTTTTTTGGTTGAAAGGTGACAACAGCAATAACACCAGTTGTTTTCTGGTTGAAGCCTTCAGAGCAAATTATGCACCACAATCAACAGCTCAAAGCATCTAATGGCAGACCCACAGTGCCACCAAAACATCCCAAGCCTGTCAGAGAGCTTAATCATCGCAGAACCCCATGTTTTAAAATTCAAATTTACACTCTTTTGCATTGCTAATGAAAGAACCCCCCCCAATCAGGCCGGGACGTCTTGGCAGAAAATGCTTCAAATGTGATTTGACAGGAGGCTAATGTCAGGGTGTACTGTATGGAAAAAGCCCACAACTTGTAGTTAGCAGAGAACAGGAAGCGAGAGTGGTGTGTGGCGCCTGAGTGGCGCGCTGTTGAGAACGCAGCAGTGGAGCCATCGTGGACTTTGATCAACAACCTGCTCATTTACCGCAGCTTGTCTCTCAAGCAACGTCTCCAGGCAACTGAGGGCTGTCAGCGGAGGAGGTGGCGTCGCACGGACAAAACGCACTCTGGAGGCCTCCTGTCAGCCGGAGGATTGGTGATGGAGGCACACTTGAATTCCTCTGAGAAAGGGAGCGAGATACAGAGAATGAAACAGACGGAAAAGATAAAAACCTTTTTTTCCTTTCTATATATAAACCTTATTACTGGCTGAACAAATTACAGGTAGTTTTCTTCCCATCAAGACATCCAATGCTTTCTCATTAGTTTTCTCCCCATCTCCAGTAAAAGCTTCTGCTGGAGCTCTGGATGCAGATAAATGCTTATGTATTTAGAAATTCACCCAAATAGCCTTAAATGCTCTGTCTAGACAAAGAAAAAGCAATTGCATTAGCATTTAGCTGGCCATCCAGGCTATTTGTTTTTATGTTTATTTACCCAGAAAAGCTGGGCTGTGTGCTCTTATCCAGCAGCGCCCTTCACACTCCTTTCGTTACGGACATTAAGACCTAGGAGTTGCCCAGTCCAACCACAGTCTGGTGCCAGTCAGCAGAACTATCAGGGCAGCTGGCTGTTAAGAACCTTGCTCAAGGGCATCTTAACAGGAGTTGTTCAAGGAGCAGAAAAAAAAAACATGTCTAGTTTGTTTTTCACGTTGAGATTTTCCTCGCTCCTGCAGCCAAGACTTTGAATTTTTCCCCGGGGCAGATGCTCCACCAATTTTTCATTTACCATTTTCCTCCTGTTTATTCTGTGTGGATGGAGGTTTGCTTTTTGAGCACCACAAACTGCAGCAGCAAGGATTTGCAGGAAGAAAACTAACTGTGCATTTGGTAAAGAAGAGTTTATGCCAGTGTTTGAAATTTCAGCTAAAAATTTGTTGCATTCACTCTCATGATTAACAGTATATATACTCTAAATTTGCCGCAGTGAAACAACTGTGTTAATTAAAAGCAAAGGTCAAAGAAAAAAACTTAATTTTTCAGTCCGGGAATGATTTCATTAGAGCAGGAACTCATTTCTGAAATAATCTCCGACTGATATGAGTGATGTGAAAAATCAATAGCTTTCTGAAAACATGATTAACTCCTGTTTGTTTTCAGTGTAATCGTTATGCTTGAACTGGTTTAATAAAGAGCTTCATGGCTTTGGGATTCAGCCCCTAGAAGCAGTTCAGTCCCACATTATTTGCGCAGCTATGTCCGCTCGCAGCATCTAGGAAGTGAACAGGAGCAGACTGTTCTGCTCTACATGCAGGTGTGATCCCATCAGCTTGAGTGTTACTGTGAGAGTGTGAGGCGGGAGAGTGCAGGAGGTGCGAAGGCACAGGCAGAGAGTGTGTCTGGAGTCTAGAAATTCTCTGTAATATAATGTGATTTTATTAGAATAACTGCACTCCAACGTTCAGTATGTGGTCTGTTGATTAGGTGCTTCTGATTGATTTTTCTACACACGTGAGCAGAAGCAGATCAGTGATTAAGTGAGTGGTTAAGGGTCTAATGGCAATAAAAAGCAGGCAAGAAAGAATGAACTGGTAAAGGAATGAATAAACAAGAGTAAGTAGTGATTTGAGCCAGGAACTGTGCTGCTGGTCAGTGTTGCCTCAGGTAGCAAATCCACAGAGTGTGATTGGCTTTGAAGACTTTTCAGATGACAAAACACAGTGGTTTATAATGCTGTGAGGAAGGATTCTACAAATAATCAGTACTCTTTTGTTGCCTTCTTTACCAATTCAATGCACGATTCACTGAATGAATGAATATCTGTCTGGAATGACTGTCTGAATCTAAAACCACCACACCTTCTCTCAGTTTTAGCCTCCAGCCACACTACAGCAACACCTTTTCACCAAAAAGGATATTTAAAACAAGAAGTCTGAAGAGTGGAAGCTTCTGAAAATGCAAGCCTAACATTTTAATAAGAAAACTGAGCCTTAGTGATAAAATGAGCGTGCTCTATGTCCATGTCTGTGTGGTAAAAAAGTTAAGACAATCACTAATCTTCACTGTGATCATAGTCAGCATAGTTTTTTACTCGAGATAGCTGCTGTTATTTACCTGTTTTTGTGTATTTCTATATGTCAGCAGCAGTGTAGGAATTGCTGTTTACCAAGTTATGTGAGCTGCAAGCAAATGCAGTTTTATGGTTTTCGACATGAACAGAAAGATGTTCATGAAAACAGCTACACAATGAGTCCTCTGTATTTAAACACAAAGAGAACAGAGGTTTATTCAGAGTCAGCAGAGTAACTGGGCTGTACGAATCCATCACGCTGCCATATGTTGCCTGTGATGTGCAGTATTACTGTTTGTCAAAATAAAGAGGATAAAGGAAATTTAGCAGCAACTGTTTAGGTGTTCAAGTGTGGACAGCTGGTATTTTTACTCATAAAAAGCAATTTCAGATGTGGCCAGCTATGTAGAACATAGTCCAAGGGACCAAACAAGCAACTGAGAAAGGGAATGAATATACAAAGAGGTGACAGAACAAGCAGAATTTAAGTTGTTCGGGACCATACTAAGACAGTTTGTGTTGGTTTTTCCTTTGTCTCTGGAACTCTATTGCAGGAATGACACCAATTTTCCAAAAGATATTCCCTCATTTGGCATTTTAATGATGTTGGTAGGGAGTGATATCAAATAAAAAGCCATCATAGGTATTCATCATCCCATTTATTGAGCCCTTGTGCCCTATGGATGGGGAAATTGTGATTGTGGAAAAGACTACTCCCATCAGGATAGAAATATTTCATCATCATTGGATGAAGGTGATCACTCAGAACAACTCTGTATCGATTTGCAGTGACCCTGGAAACCCATCCATCCATTTTCTTAAGTGCCAGTTAGTATGGCGGGGGGCTGGAGTGTATCCCAGCTGACTTTGGGCAAGAGACGGTACACCCTGCACATGTCTTCCACAGACAGCAAATTCAAAATTACCCATTAAACTAACATGTATGTCTTTGGACTATGGAAGAAAGGTGGAGCAGCCAAAGAAAAGCCACACAGAACATGCACATGATCCACACCATGCCAGGAAAATGCCTCCCACAGCATAACAGACCAACCCAATCCCCTCACTAGAAGGGTCAAAAGTTCCGATTTTTCCTTTAATTTGTCAACCATCTACATGTAAACCAGTGAGAAAGTGAGAGAGCGAGCAAGTGAGTGAGTGTGTTAAACTGCAGTCATTAGGTGGATGGAGCAAGAGCAACTGTGAGACTGTATGTGTGTGCACCATAAGTGATTAAGCATATAAGTCAAAGGGGAATGAAGTGAATACAGTAAGTTTGTGTGTGTGTGTGTGTGTGTGTGTGTGTGTGTGTGTGTGTGTGTGTGTGTGTGTGTGTGTGTGTGTGTGAGTGTGTGTGAGTGTGAGAGAGAGAGAAAGAAGGGAAGAGAGGGAGGCACCAGCAGGCCCAGTGACTTTCCCAGTGACTCATTAGGTGGGTAATTAAGGCACAAAGCTTTGGCCCCAGGGCTTCACCGAGCTGCACTCTGAGCTGAGACTGCTAATGACGGCGTGCTGGACGAGAAGGAGAGAGAGAATGAGAGAGAGACATAAGATAGAGGGAGAGAAACATAGATTAGTCCACACAGCAGGAGCCCTGACTGCTCCTTACATCCTCACAAACAGAGAGGTGAAAAGGCAGAGGGGTCGATACCGTTCACACCCTGCAGGGATGTAATGGACAGTAAATCCAACTTAACTCTGTCCATTTTCATTTACACAATAATGTACAATTTACTCCCCTTTGGAGGCTAAACAATGAAATGTAACACAGATCTTTACAGCAGAAAATTCACATCATAATATCAACATTTTTAGGATGGCAAGCTTTTCAGAGGTGTAGCTCATAGCATTTTATAGGACACTAAATTGGAGAAATTATAATAATTCATTTATCATTATAAATTACTTGTGTTCAGAGAAATACAAAAGAACTTTAAGACTTCTTTGTTTTACTTTTGTTTTGCTGTTGATCTTAAGTTGGAAATTAAATCTTAATCTTATATTAAATCTTGAAAATTAAAATATTTCCTAGAATATTGATACAGGTGTCAAATATTACAAATATTTTACTCTACATTGCATTTATTCTTGGTATAAATATAAGAATGTGTCAATTGAATCTCCAAAGAGTGTTATTCCAAGATGCATATTGATGTCATTCAGTAAAAATATGTGGTGAAAAGCTTTATCACCTTCAGTCACTCATGCTGCTAAAATTTCAGGTACTGTATGATCTCAGCAACTGACAGCTGAACTGCCATAAAATTAGGATATATCCTAATGACTTTGTTGATCCCTTCATCATGTTTAGTGCTAATTACCAGATGTCAGTGTGCTAAATCAAAGGTGGTTCACACAGTGAACATACCTGCTAAACATCAGCATGTAACCAGAGCCTGTGACAATGCTGGAATCACAGGGGATTCAGGGAAGAGTACACACCTCAAAAGAGATCTAAGCTTCTCTAAAAGCAATAGAATTTCAGGTGGGAGGGCTTTCAAGATAATCAATATGATAAATTAATAAAGTTAAATAAAATGTCATGCTCTGATTTTTGTGTAATTTTAAATGTGTCTATGCAACTTTGCCCCATTCAGTGCCGCTCACTTTTTGAAATGTCATTAATGAGTGTAACACAGTCAATCATCTGTGCAATGTTTTTATGCATCACAGCTCAGAGGTTGCTTCATGTACAGTTCTGTGTTCCTGTGCATAATTATTGTGTTTGCATTTGGTGTCAGATTGGCCAGTCTTAAAGACAGGCTACTGGAGCACATCTCCTTCCAGTTCATTTCTGTCAAGGGCCTTAAAGCAAAAGTATCCCCTCCGTCCATCAGCACTCACTGAAGGCTTTACTGTACTTCGATCACAAATCTCTGCTGAGCTGATCTCAGTTTTATGTCACCCACAAAAAGAGCAAAAAAACAAAAAAGATAAAAACAAATTTGAAAGTAGAAGTCAATAAAATATCCTTGTGGGTTCTCCCACTTTGATGGCATTTTTTCAGCCACTTCTGAGAGAAATATCTGACTCTTTAGCTGCTAAGTGCTTCCCACAGATGTCATCTGTCTTTGTCTTTGGTTCTAAGAAAGTAGATCACAGTAATTTAATTGCAGCGACCATAAAAATTAAGCTAAAACAAAATGTAAAGTTGTTGGCTGAAAAACCAAAACAATTACCTGAATAATGATAAAATGTCTATGAGCAACCATCAGTCAAGTTCATTGTTGCCATGAAAATATTCATTATAGACACATTACGTAAAGCACAGATGCACTTCCGAATTATATTTACTTAAAGATGTTAACTAAAGCTACTTGTCCCCCACCTGTGTTAATGGTTACCTAGTCATGTTGTTGTCATACCAGGAATATATTCTTCCTGTCCCCAGTGGCACAGCAGAATTTTCACTGACTTCTTTTCACCTGACACAAAATAAAAACACTGTCCTCTGCAATTCTATCCACCAGCCATTAATTGAGCTGTTAGTATTAGCAGAAACAAACAATTCTCTAATCATGATGATATGAGTCAATATCACCAAATGAGAGATGTGGCAGATAGGAGCAGCAGGATCAAAAATCAGTTGCAGTGGGTGGATAATATATGCTGGGTTATTTTCTCCCCCATGCAAATGTGGTTGAACCATTTCTCCCAGAGGCGGTGCGTGACGTTTGCGTGCGCAGAGCCTCGGCACTCCAATCTTTCAGCTTATTAATTTCATATTTACTCATTTATTTTTAAATGTGGTGAGTGATGGAAATACGGCAGGCTGCAGCTCAGAGGTGCTTACATGGCAGATGGGTTTATGAGGGGAAGTGAGCCAGTGTCAGAGGCAGGGATTCAATTCAAAGTTGACAGATTTTTTATTTTTTTTTTGCTTTTGTTATTCACAGAAAGTCACATTTATCCATGGATAGTGGAATAAGGATACATGTGTTGTGCTGTGCTCAGGACTCAATACAGAAGAAACACTTGTTCAGTCTAGGATTTCAATGCTCAAGAGCTGAAGATGCACAAATTTTCAATGGGAGCGACCAGGATGGACAGGATTAGAAATGAGTACAGAGGGATAGCTCAGGTTGAGCGGTCTGGAGACAAAATTAGAGAGGCAAGGCTGAGATGGTTTGGCCATGTGCAGAGGAGGGATAGTGGATATATTGGACAAAGGATGCTGAATATGGAGCTGCCAGGCAGGAGGAAAAGAGGAAGACCACAGAGAAGGTACATGGATGTAGTGAAGGAGGACATGCAGAGGGTTGGTGTGAAAGAAGAGGATTCTAGAGATAGGGTGAGATGGAGGCAGATGATCCACTGTGGCAACCACTAAAAGGAGCAACCGAAAGAAGAAGATTTATCCTGGGTAACCAAAAAGCTGACAAGTGTTCAACCAAAGAGACAATCCCATTGCTCAAAGATAGTTATTGAACAGAAGCTATGCTTTTAATTTGGAAAACTTGCCGGGGCTGATAAATAAAGAAAGTGCAAAAGTGCCAAAAACTGCAGTTCTTCTAGTGGCAACTTGAGGCTACCTCCAAAAGCGAATCAATCCCAATAGACTCCCATGTTAAACTGGCCAACTTCACCTTTTAAAATAATAAGATTACAGATTTGTACTAAAACTGAGTTTGGGCCCTATAGCCAATTTTTCCTTCATGACAGTTATATGGGGATGACTCTCTCTCTCTCTCTCTCTCTCTCTCTCTCTCTCTCTATATATATATATATATATATATATATATATATATATATTTATATTTATTTATTTTATTTTATTTTTAATAATTCATCTATTTGGATACTGTTAAGGCCTAAAGTTAGGGGTGTGGCTGCTGACAGTAATGCTGACACAGGCTGCTGTATCTAATAGCTGTTTGCAAGGCCAAGTCACAAAACTGGACCATCTGTACTATGTTTGTGCTGTTGGTGCCTTTTGGATTTGTATTTGAATTATCTGAGAATACACTATGGCTTTATGGCTTCCTGTGAGGTCCAGGCTGTCCAAAAAGTCTGTGCTCCAGTTTTGGGTCAGTGAAAGTCACACACTTTACTTCCATAGTGTGCTACTTAGCACTAATTAGCAGGTGTATGGATCTGTAAGTTTCACCCATGCAGTTTATGCAGGCCTGCTAACTAAGCTCACTAGCACCAGCTCACATGTTAGCACTCAACTCTCTCATCCAAAAATGGTCGTTTCTGGCTCCAAAAAAAAATCAGCATGCTGGCCAAAATGCTAACGCTGACACTTCAAAATGTCCACATGGGTGCAGTAAATGTTGCAGTACATATAGTACATACGTTTTACATATACTCTGTGGACATACTGGGTTGCAGTCATGGTGAGTAGAAATTAGAAATTAGAAATTTTCCCTCAGATGAATTGATGTCAGGATATTGATTCAATTCAAAGTCATAAGCTTTTAGATACATGTTTAAGAAGGTGCATATCAGTGACAAAAAGTCTACCATGTAATGTCAAGGCCTTTGAATCTAGTCACAATATGTAAATCATTGGCCCTTAATCCAGAAGTCTAAATATATTCTGTCAGAGGGCTTACCCACATTTACATCTTTGTATATCTTACATAGATGGTAAAATTGCTTTGGTGGGAAAATCAAATATGTGTAAGGTTTCCTTTTAGGTAGTTTATATTGTGAATACTGTGCTTTGTTGTTTGAGTCAGAACAGTTACCACAAAAGGTAAAAATAGATAAATAAATAAATCGGTCTGTGTGTCCAGAGTTATAAAAACCTGTGTTGGTATGCAATATGCTTTCAGATTCATGGCTCTGTCTCTAATCCTGGATTGCATTTTCCAACAAGCCGTCCAGCCACACCATTATATTGGCCATTTGTGCTTATCTTAGGCTTTTCTAAAATTACATAGGAGTGTTTCCACTGCAACAGTAAAAAGTCTGCCTGAGGTGGTAGGTGGGGTAGTTTGACTCGTGTGTAACCTTTTTTTTTTTCACTCTCTGTTTGGTTAGGGTTAGACACTAAAACTAGCTAATTAGGATTAGGAAAATATGATCCTTGGGTTTAAATTAGAAATTTTTACATTGTTAAGTACATGTTAGAAAGCTCCTTTTGTTTTAGGGCACCACTGTGATGTATTTCATCCACTCTCAAGGTGATGACACCAGTACAGTAACAGTTGTGGTTAGATAGACAGATAAATTTATTTCGAACATTTAAAAGAATAAAGTACAACTGACATAAATGGACATTCAGCAAAACAAATATGTTAACAAAACCAATATATTAATCATCTGTAACTCAAATTTTATGCTTGAAAAGGAGTAGGAAGAAGTATAAACTCCTTTCCTCCTTCTAACCCTCCTTCCTAATGAATGATAGCAATATTCATCATACTTTCAAATAACCTGCCAGCGGCCCATATACACATATACTGTAAGTGCATTCATACCTACACATTGGTCTGCATACACAGAGTGCATATATATGTGTGTGTGTGTGTGTGTATATGTACATACACACATATACACATACCTTTGATATATATACACATCTGAATATCTATATGTACACTGACATTCACATATATGGACATTCAGATACCACTTACTCCTTCCTCATCCAAGTATTTTTGGAAAATTGTTCCTTTAAATTGTTTATTTATTTGTTCTAGGGGTAGGGCAGGTCATCTACTTATCAGAAGGTTGGTGGTTTGATTCCACTAACTCTTCCAGTCAGCATATAAAATGGGACAAGAGACTGAAACCCAAATTGCCTCAGATGCCAGCCTTTTGAGAGGCGAGCAAGACTAGAAAAATGCTATATAAATACCAGTCCCAGCAGGTGATTTGGGTCATATTCAGAAAAGATTTCATAATCTTTTCTTGTGTTAGCCCCTTGTGTTGTATTGATACAAGCAAATATTTAGTCTGAATGCACAATGAATGTTGCTGAGAAAAATTTAAAAGGCATTGCTATCCAATTGCCCAAAGTACCTTAAGTAGATGCTAAGGATGTCTATGATGCATACTAAAAGGTATTTAAATGCATCTCAGTAAGTGGGATGCAGAGGTTGCTACTTCCAGGTTATTGACACTGTGATAATAGCACTCAAATAATCAAATTGAAATTTGCATATGCATTAAATTTTATAAGATGTGACAGAGAGCAGCTCCAGGATTCCCGTGGTCATGAGGTGTTGTTGCATGTTGTGATGATCTTAGCAAACACTGAACATCACGGTTTGTGTTGCTTAGATCTCCTTCAGAGCCCTTTCCTGGTCATCATCCAGGCTGTCATTTTTTGTTCAGCTGGCAAACAGCTTCAGTCACAGCTCTACCACATGGGCTGAACTGTTTTATGGGTCAGAGGGGATTTGCAGGACAGGAAAACACAGACAGATGCGATCAGATTTGTTGGTGTAAATATAAGTCTTTTAAGCCATATCTGGATCTTTTCCAGATATGAGACACGTGAAATGGGGGCTTCTGCTAGTTTTAAGTGATGAGTCAGTTAAATATGTGTGGTCATGTATTGAGAAGGTCAGCATCAGAGAAACACTGTAAGTGGAACGGGTGTTTATTATTTACTCTGTTCCTCAGCTGAACTCTCATTTATGCATATTCAAACTGTTTACATCTTCACTCTGAACTGTCTCTCTAACACACACACACACACACACACACACACACACACACACACACACACACACGCACGCACACACGCACACACACACACATCTCGTTTCTCACTACTGAACTGTTTCCCTACCATATATCACAGTTACTTCCAATTGTTTCTTCCTTATTACTTGTGTTAATCGCGTTTTCTTTATAACTGATGTTCTTTTTCATCTGTGAGTTTGTCATTCTGAGTGTTCAGTACATTCCCACGCCTGACTCATTACATACTATTGTTCTCTCAGGACCCCTTTCTCAATTGAATTTTAATGCCTATAGGATAATTTTTTGATATGTATAGTACTGCACCATGAGAATAAATGACACGCAATAAGCAACAACTTTTAGGAGGTTGGAGAAGTGGTGGCAATATAATCACATGCTGCCCAACCAGAAGGCAGATGTTTGAGTTCTGTCTTGGACAGCTATTTTTATATATTCAATTTACTTTGGTTTTTGACATCTCTTCTTCTGTCACTCTTTTCTTGGCTTTAGGCTACAAAACTGTTTAACAAAATATCTTGTTTGTGGTTAAAATATACCCATTCATAATGTTAAGAAAACTCTAGAGTTCAAACTTCTCCCATTGCTACAAACCTTTATGAAATTTTCTTGGTTTCAGCAGTTAAGTGTCCCTTGACAGCAACAAAACCAGCAGAACACATTTGCCTGCAGTCTCATCCTGTCTATCACTGATATTTAATCTGAATCACATCAGACTACAAGGCATATAGAAAATTTTCACTAAACCCTGTGCATTAAATCTCACACTTAAGGGTCCTCATTATGCGTCATGATGTGGTGAGCTGGGAGTTTGAACAGTTTACATTTCATTTTTACATTTTTGCATTTGCAAAGCATTTTGTAATTAGCAAATGACTCACAATCAATAGGACTTTGAGGACTGAGGTTCATTGCTCATTTTTGACTTTAGCCATAGCAGTAGAAAAAAGAATTTCCATAAGATTCATTAAGTAGCTTTTTTTTTTTTTTTTAAAGCTTTTTTTTTAATTGT
>VUQS01029126.1:12566-32136 GCA_015108495.1 Heterochromis multidens | reverse complement strand
GAGACGACTGGGTCAGAGCATCTCCAAACCTGCAGTTCTTGTGGAGTGTTCCCGGGCTGCAGTGGTCAGTATCTATCAAAAGTGGTCCAAGGAAGGAACAGTGGTGAACCAGTGAAAGGTCATGGGCGGCCAAGGCTCATTGATGCACGTGGGGAGCGAAGGCTGGCCCTGTGGTCCGATCCAACAGATGAGCTACTGTAGCCGAAATTGCAGAAAAAGTTAATGCTGGTTCTGATAGAAAGGTGTCAGAATACACAGTGCATCGCAGTTTGTTGCATATGGGGCTGCATAGCCACAGACCAATCAGGGTCCCCATGCAGACCCCTGTCCACCGCCAAAAGCACCAACAATGTGAGCATCAGAACTGGACCACGGAGCAATGTAAGAAAGTGGCCTGGTCTGATGAATTATGTTTTCTTTTACATCATGTGGATGGCCGGATTCGTGTGCATCGCTTACCTGGGGAACACCTGGCACCAGGATGCATTATGAGAAGAAGGCAAGCCGGCGAAGGCAGTGTGATGCTTTGAGCAATGTTCTGCTGGGAAACCTTGGGTCCTGCCATCCATGTGGATGTTACTTTGACACGTGCCGCTTACCTAAGCACTGTTGCAGCATTGTGCACCCTTTCATGGAAACAGTATTCCCTGATGGCTGCGGCCTCTTTCAGCAGGATAATGCTTAAAAATCTAAAAATACCCCAATGGCATATTCCTTATTGTCGAAAGTTAAGACGAGATAAATAACACTGTACTATTTTATGATGGTCTCTGATTATTCAAAATGGCAGAAAAAAGCCTAAACTCAAATACAAATGGTATAAAACCAATTTATAATTTTATCTGTCGAGAACAGACAGTGCAGCTGTTCATTCATCCATCCATTTTCTTCCGCTTATCCAGGACCGGGTCGCGAGGGCAGCAGCCTAAGCAGAGAAGCCCAGACTTCCCTCACCCCAGCCACCTCCTCCAGCTTGTCTGGGGAAACACCAAGACGTTCCCAGGCCAGCCGAGAGATATAATCTCTCCAGCGTGTCCTGGGTCTGCCCCGGGGCCTCCTCCCGGTGGGACATGCCCGAAATACCTCACCCAGGAGGCATCCTTGTCAGATGCCCGGACCACCTCAACTGGCTCCTTTCGATGTGGAGGAGTAGCAGCTCAACTCTGAGCCCCTCCCGGATGACTGAGCTCCTCAGCTCATTCCCACCTCTTGTATCTGCGATCTCATTCTTTCTGTCACTACCCAAAGCTTGTGACCATAGGTGAGGGTAGGGATGTAGATCAACCGGTAAAACGAGAGCTTCGCTTTTACACTCAGCTCTCTCTTCACCACGACACGAGTGCAACTAGAGCAACAAAAAGACGAACGTGTCAAAACCTGCTTTCCTGGTGAGTGATGTGTCCTTGACACTGACCAATAGGAGCTTAAAGTGTTCTTCCTACAAAATAAATGAAACACAAGTCAGAGGACACACAAACAGGTTTAGGTTTCTTTAAACAATAAATGACAAGTATCATCCACGTCACTGTTTGTTTACATTCTTGTTTTCAGTATTCAGGCCCTGTGACATCACTAAGGCTGTCACAGTTCCAATGCTTATGCTGTTGACTAATATGTAGGCTGTCATGCTTTGTGGTAAAGGCACTGCAAAAATGTATGACACAGTAGTTCGCAAAAATGACGCAGTGAGTACATCATCAGACAAAAATATCGAGATTATTAGATTAGCATAAAGACTGCAGATCAAACATATCACACCACCTCTGACACATTTGTCTTCATTGTGAGCTTGGGACAACCCTGACTTGCGGTTTCAGCTGACTCAGCACATAATTCCCGCTACCATATGGTTTATGACATTGTTAACATAGTGAAAATTGTCAGGTTAGTTTTTTCCCTGCTTTAAATCTTTGTTCTGAAAAATTGATAACTGATTAACAAAAATTTGGAGGATTTCTTCAAGAAAGTGCAAACAAGAAAACTGGAACATCTGCACCTTTAAACATTTGTCAGCTTGGAAAATATTATTACAGAAAGACCAAATTACAAGACAGCAAAATCTTTGCTGGTAGAAAATGAATGCTAGGTGAATAACCAGTAACTAAACAGCCTATATCAAATCATGTTGTAAGAATATTAAAACCAAGGAAAAATATGTTGTTTAGTTTGTGTTTTTAGCTTAGTTGTTTATTTTTTCTACAATTGCATTTCCAAAAAAAAAAAAGAAGGATAACATGCAAATAAAAACAGGATGATGTGGTGTTCAAAGGCTGTGATCTCCCTGCATTAAAAACTAACATAATTCTGTAGTGGAAATCACTGCATGGTGCTAGGAACACACAGGAACCACTGCCCCTGCATCCACAAATGTAAGCTAAAAACCTACAAATGCACAGACAAAACTATATATAAACAAGATTTGTAATCAGCTTCTATAATTATGGTGTAGGGGGGCACTGATGCATGTGGTATGGGCAACTTGCACATCAGTGTTAAACAACAATGCAGATTTTAGAAGCATCATATGCTGAAGTCCAGATAAAGTTTTTTTCATTTCAGCAAGAAAATGCAAAAAACCACATTTTTCCACGTACAGTATATTTGTATATACTGTATTTATTGTCCTTTCGGAAACTCCATTTGCGCTGTCAGACAGATATGACCACAACAAAATCAAATACAACTAAATACAACTAAAGACCTCTGGGTATTAGATGTTCGCAAAAGGGGTTACCTGTACCTCTGTCCTGATGTTAGTAAGGTGTATTCATCATGAAGAGGGTGTGATAAAGTAAAAGAGTCTGAGTGCTAAACTGGCTTGCTTGTAGTTTATCACGTGGCCCAATTAAAACAGTGGGTGCTTTACAAAACAAGAGATATGTAAAAGGAGGTCATGAGCTTTTGAGCAGCTCAAATCTGATATTAAGGAAGAATGAGAAATATTTGACTTTCAAAACTACAAAAAGTTCCCAAATCCTTATGCTGTAGTGTTAAAGCAGAGGTTATGTAATAGAGTTGTAAACAGGCCACTGTTCCAGTTTTCAAATTAAAAATCTGTTTAGATTGTTTTTCTAAAGCACCGATATCTCTTTTTGGAAACAGGGTCATATATTGGTGAGAGCTGTCAGTACATGTGGTACAAGATGCAACTGTTAAAACCTCCTTCCTAACTTGCTCATTTTATATAAATAAATACTGATGTGAATTATTATTAAGGTAATTTTTTTTTTGAAAATGTTCTTTTCTGTGAAGCATTTGTTAAGTTCTATAAGAAAAGTTTTACAACTACTAACCTATAAAGTATTTACTCATACGATTACTTCATTAAAATTACTGCTGATTTGAATCTAGTGCCTAAAGTCTGTTTAAATGAACTCAAACTGCATAGATGATCAAAATTCTGTCTTTTACATAACTTGTACACAGTTGTTCTTTCCACAAATGTTTGCTTGCATGTTTTTTGGCTGAGAGACATGCATCTGTCTAATCACTGGTGTCTCAGCAGCCTGTTACACCCCCACTGTTATGACCTCCCTAAAACCTCTGCCCTCCACTACAGTGATCCTATTACTCTGAACAGGTTGCAGACGGACACCAAGAACACAGCCTTGTGGGCAAATGCGTCATTGTCGTCTGATGCACATCATTCTGCTTTGATTACTGGCCGTGGATTAGAAGAAAACTGTTTCTCCATGATGACAATCCTTTGAGTAGCGACACAGCAGTTTTTATTCTTTGGTTCTACTTCACTTATTTACCCTACTTGTTGTTGTGCCTCATTTAAGGCTGGCATTGTGTGTGTGTTGGATGTACTGGGGAAAATAAAGGATTTGCTGGGATTAGGCGCTTGCAGACTAATGGCAGTAAGAAACTTGCTGTGGCACCATCAGATACATGATCAGCCTTTAATCTTACAGAAGCTAAATGGGGTACGGGGGGTTGGAGAGGGCACTGCTTTTGTGTAATCATTTTTAAATCTCTGGGTTAGACGCAGGCCTCATGTGCTTAGTGAGCAATTTATCTGCTGTTTTTGTCCTCATCTTTACATTTTCAGAGAATATTGATATCTTTCTGTGAAGTAAACAATGATGTAAATGGAGCAGGCAGAATGAAAGATCTACATAACTACAACAGCATGCCCATATGCTTGTAACTTGTGTGTGTATTTCTGTTGGTTATGCTATATGTATTTACATAATCAAACTGTGAGGACCTGTCTCCAGTTTGGATGGAAAAGGAAAGTCATCATACTGTAAACCATTTCAATTTAGGGTGAACACTTAGTTTAATGTTGGTTGGTTTTGAGTAAGTCTAATGGAAATTATTGGAAAGCAATGTAAGGTCCTCTGAAGTGTGTGTGTGTGTGTGTGTGTGTACTTGAATGAGATGACTTGCAGACCCTGACACACTGCTGACAATTATGCAACACCACCAACTAATCTGTGTCTGAGGACTTGATGGGAGGCTGAGACAAGAGAATTAGACTGAGGCAGGTTTTCTTTAATGCCATCATAAATTACTTTATATCACTGACTCTAAATATATTTTTTTAAAAAACCCTGTTTTTATTAATATTGATTTTAATCTATGCTGCAGTTTTAATAAAGGACAACATTGAGAGTCCAGCGCTTCTTTATGTGAGATTACATAACACCACGCTGAATAGTATTTGAGTTTTATGCAATTATCCTTGGGTAATGAAGTCAGGGTTATTAGACATTTTGTTAGGTACACTTGTTCAACCACAACTGTTCATGCAGATATCTAACCAGCCAATCACATGACGGCAGTTCAATGCAATTTGTCATGTACACATGGTCAAAACAACCTGCTGAAGTTCAGACCGAGCATCAGAATAAGGAAGACTTCTTTGAGCTGATAGGAAGGCATCAGTAACTCAAATAACTACTCGTTACAACCAAGTTATGCAGACGAGCATCTCTGAATACATAACATATCCAACCTTGAAGCACATGGGCTACAGCAGCAGAAAACCACACCGGGTGCCACTCCTGTCAGCTAAGAACAGGAAATTGATGCTACCGTTCACACAGCCTCACCAAAATTGGACAATAGGACATTGGAGAAATGATCTGATGAGTCTCCCTTTCTGTTGCTACATTTGGATGGATGTGAAAGGATTGGATCCATCCTGCCTTCACCACCAGCAGCTGTTCAGGCTGCTGGTGGTGGTGTAATGGTGTGAGAGATATTTTCTTGGCACACTTTGGACCCCTTAGTACCAACTTAGTATCATGCAAACACCAAAGCCTACCTGAATATTGTTGCCGAAAGTGTCCATCCTTTAATGAACACAGTGTACCCATCTTCTGATGGCTGCTTCCAACAGCACAATGCACCATGTCACAAGGCTCAAATCATCTCAAAATGGTTTCTTGAACATGACAATGACTTCACTGTAACTCAAACGGCCTCCACAGTCACCAGATCTCAATCCAATAGAGCACCTTTGGGATGTGGTGGAACAGGAGATTCACATCATGGATGCTCAGCTGACAAATCTGCAGCAACCGTGTGATGCTGGCATATCAATATGGACCAAAATCTGTGAGGAATGTTTTCCAAATGATGCTGAATCTGTGCAATGAATTAAGCCTCTTCTGAAGATAGAAGGAGGTCTAACTCTTTATTAGCAAGGTGTACCTAATAAAGTGTGTAGGTCTGAGTACAGCCTCAGAGAGCTGTACTGTGGTGCTCTGAGCCAAATGCTAATGTCATCATTCTGTCAAACTGAATATTATCATTAGGTTCAGTGTTTACCAGTTTACCATCTTATTTTAGTGTGTTAACATTAATATAGCTGAGGCTGTGATGTAATTTGTTTTGTTGGTATCTGAGTAAGTTTGCTAGGTTTTCCTTCAGGTTTTTCTTTTTATTTGCTCATAAAATATTTGCTAATTAACAAAAAGAGCTAAAACTTTGACTTTCTGAAGCTATCACAAAATGTCATTATCAACTGACATTATCATTCCTAACTTTAATTTAAAACTTTTAAGTATTTTTTCCTCACACTTAGCAAACTACTGTGTACACAGACAGAAAAATATTCTGACTGGAAAAGTTACCTTAATTTGTAAAATGAAATCAGCAATAATGTAAGGTTAAGGATGTCAGCTGTACAAAGTGGAAACTTGAGTTGGATTTACACAAAACATATTAACAAAAGCCAAAACACAGAAACGATAACTGTGCCAGAATGTGCTGCTTTCACAATTTAAACAATCCAATTACAAACACCATGTAAGCTTTGTGCTTTTGTGTCATCTCACATGAATAATAATTTTTTTGTTATTATGTAAACGTGAATGGCATGTTACGTGAATGGATATAACATCCAGTAGATTTAGACAAAGGGTCAGTGTGTTTTACACTTTTAATCATGTGTGTAAAATCTGCCCACACACAACATCATACAGCCACAAGGTTACATAATCTGAGTGCAGGTCACCATCACTCATGGACGTTGATAAGAGTAAATGGAAATGCAGCCAGGACACGATTCAAAATGTCTCAGTTTGAATTTGGGTTTATTGTTAATGACTATTAAACAAGGGTAATATAGTTAACTAAAATGAAACAAATCTAAAACCAGATGTTGAAAAAACATTTTAGTTAAAACTAGACTTTTGAAAAAATTAACTGAAACAATTTTGTGAACTTGGAAAATTGACTAAAATAAAATAAAAATATAGAGGAGATATCCTTAGTTTTAGTATTTGTTTGTCTGATGAGGCTTTGATGGATGTGTTTATTGAGACTCTGGATGTCTAAAAGACCAAGAGTCAACTGCTTTCAAAAACTTACATGTTGTTATTGTAAAACCTGTACTGATCTTCATAAATCTTGCCTCTGACATATGCCCTCCATAAAATAGTCATTAAAACAACTAAAACAAACACAGAAACTAATAAAAAACTAAACTAAAACAAGAAAATCCCCTCTGGAAAACAACTGAATTTTTAAAAAGTCAAAATGAAATAAAAAATAAAAACTAATTAGAAAACTATAATAACTCTGCTATTACAAATCACCCAAGGTTTGATGTCCAAGCTGCTGCATTTAGGTTACTTGTGTTAGTCTTGTTATTCTAGTTAGGATGAGTCAGAATCAATAGTTTACCATGAAATATCCACCCCAGCATGACTAACTAGGGCAGGTCCCTCCAAGTGTACAGTCATGGTTTCATTAAAAATACTCAACGGCTGTGATCCATGACGATCAAAGACAGAATGAAAAACTTAAGGGAGGTTTTGTTACATGGAAGTTACATGGAACAGGGCTTGTCTTGTCTCTTACTCAGGCATTGTGACTTTAAATAGTGACTTAAGGAGTTTGGGAGTTTTTCCTGTTGTAGTTTGTAGAGATTTCAAAGAATTTGGAGGAAAATGTCTTCCATTTGGCTATAAATAAAATTGACTTTGTTTAAACGTGTGGGGTTCACAGATTTTGTGTGAATTCATCCTCAATAAACCATGAAAGAAAGTTCAAAACTGAGGAACATTTAATCCTTTTAACATTATAAAGACATGTCATCTGCCTTGCCCAGTGATCACGTCATCTTATATAACACAAAGTGTTATATCTGCTTCTTAAAGCCAAAATAAACAAAACCAATATTAAATTCATTTAATGTCTAATATCACATTTTCCATCTAACCTTGTGCCTAATTAAAACCTTAGGTTGGACATGCTGTACTATGTAATTTAGATATGAAGAAACAATCTGACATTGTCATTTGATCTCTGCAGTTTGGAGCACCTTCACTGAGCTTACTTAATAAACACACCCTTGGCTTTATGACGCCAGAGACATGTGTGTGCATGTGCATGGCGCATGCACAGTGTATGTATGCTTAAAGGGAGGTGGAAAAAAGATCAACACAAATCCTGGAAGAATAAGCATTCGCTTTGTTACACCTTTGAACAAAGATGAGAAGTGTTTAATAGGGAAACTGACTTAGGTGCTCAGGTCTAGAAGGATGGATGCACAAAAAAAGAAAGGCAAAGCAGCTGGGTTTTAACTCTGTGTTCATCCTTCTGGCCCTGCTCTGGGCCTGAGGAAGTGCTTGTTCACTATAACCAATAATGGACTTTACCCAGGTTGTTTGCTTTATACAAAATTATATCCTTTATCATGTCCTGGGTGTGTGAATAAGGGTGAGAGGATGATATGGTAGAGGCCAGGACTAGAGTTGTATGCAAGAAACTTTGAATTTACTGCCTGAATTTTTCATAGACACTGAAAACATGTTTATTTCTTCTGAAAAACTTTAACATGGGAGTCTTTAGGTATTGACTCAATTTTCAAGCACAGACTGTATATAAAAGATGGATGTAGCTTTGTGGTCTGAAAAGTGAAGGCAGTGCAGAAGAGCATTAAACTTGTATTCTGGTTTCAAAAAGAACTCAGATTTTTATAGAAGTGTATGGGAAAACGGGCCCTCAGCTTCCACGAAACACAGTAATAACTTTCCTGATTAGTTTATGGTCTTAATTGCTAGTTTCATCTGTTACTGCATGCAGTGTGTCATTCAGTTTCTAAATCATGGTCCCACAAGAGTCAAAAAGGATTAGATTGACAAGTCGCTACTGTATGAGTGTCACAGTCACATTTACACCTCGCTTATCACATCCATATTCAAAATGCTCACCTCGAGGCTTCACAATAAATGACATCACAGTGAATGCATTCAACTTTTATATGCACCTGCTGAGGAATTGCACTGCCGTGCTTTGTTTCAGCCCCAGAGGTTGCTGTTTGGAATTGATCAGATTTACAAAATGTAAAAACTTAAGTCATGTTTTAAAGCACTGCTCTGATCCAAAATGTTAAAGGTAGTGTATTGTATTTACTATCTTTTGTTTAAATATTTTATCCCACCATAGAATTTCTCAGAGATCTCATGTTTAAATTCACTGCTGACATCTCCAACTCCTACAGTCCTATAATGCACTATATTTCCTGTAAAGTATCTAAATCGTGAGTGTGAAATTTTTCATGGAAAGAAAAATATGTAATATCTGCTGAACTTTTGCTTACGGTCTCGTAATAAAATGCATCGAGTATTCAAGCTTATAATGTGGTACAGAGAAAACCTGAAGAGTTGGCTGCATTGGGAGAACTAACACCAACACTTTTTTTTGAAGTTTTCATTTGTCTGCTAAATGGCTGGATGCTGAATTGTTGCTGTAGTCAATCCATCTCATCAATTCTTCTCCTTTGAGCAACCACATGTAAGTAATTATGTATCCATTTATATTGAATTAAAGCCAGTATTTTAATATAATGCACTGATATCATAGCATCAAACTGAAGTGGTGTGTATTTCGTGTACTTTGACTGAAGCTGTGACCTGAATTTGCTTCAGGCTGTTATGATGAATAAAAACTTGTTTGAAACAAATCAGCTTTGAAAAACTAAAAATAGAAGTAAAATAGTGTTAAACAAAACTACACAATTTTTTTCTGGATACTTTAGTCATTTCTAGTATTGCTATCCGCCTGTTAAGTGATGACGTATCAACCCTGCTTCCGTGTCCAAGCTCATGCTGTGTTGATTGAGGTTGTCGTCTTTCTAACCTGTTGTAATGCTTTGTGTCTGGTTTTATTTAATAGAAACAAGCTCCTAAAATTAATCAGTAGTCATTCTTGGCTTCTCCGGCATTTCATTAGCACTATTCCTGCGCAGCACGTCTTTAACCTAAGTTTTTAAAAACTCATGGTGTAACTCATGGTGCACATGGGCTCACAGTATCCTTGATACCAAATACTTGAACGTTTAAGAAAAGAATCACTTCATTTCAGTGTGGACATTAAGCTTAGCATCACGACTTTTTCATCCTAAGTAATCAAAACTACGCAGCAATATATTATTGACTATTGTGCTGTGGATCACTCATCTCAGACGTTCTCTTGACTGAAATTTGGTCTGCTTTCAGCATCTTCTTCCTTGCTAACATGCTAAACAAGTTATTAAATGTTTCTTACATCACACATGTTGGCCCAGGTGGTTAGTAAGAGAAAGCTCATTAGTTATAAATGATCTGTTTACTCCACACAAATCTTGATGCATGCTCAATAATCCAGGTAAAAGAATCCCAAAAAGTTGAATCTGTTCATCTGGACGTGGCGTTTTTTAGTGGGAGAAACGTTTCGTTTACCAACTGGTAACTTCTTCAGTCTCGGTAGATAGTAACTGATCTCAGAGCAGTGAAAACAGAGCCAGTGGCAGCTTGTCTAGCATGCTAGTCTCACGTCAAAGACCAGAGGTTTATCCACAATGTGCGTGCACAAACAACCAGAAAAAGCTGCTGAACTCTCAGCTTGACAAGCTCCAGCCATTGTTAACGTGACAGACAAACTCATGAGAAAGCCTACCCTATACAGATTTCAGTGATAGGGAGTTACTCCTGCTTCCAGAGACAATAGCCAACTGCAGCCACAAGATGGCAGTGATGTAAAGGATGAATGCAAACAGGCATGAGAGAAGTTTTATGACAGAATGCTGTTTGAGATGAAAGGAGAAAGCTTGCTTTACTTTGATTCGTTTTAACTGATCTATCTATTTTTAGATTTCACTAGACAAGCACTGATTGCCTTGCTTGCCCTGACGAAATGCCACTGGTGGAAATATACTTCAATGTTAAATCTACGCCATAGGTGCATTGTAGCCACAAACCCTCCTGAAACCCTACAACCTAACCTGAGAACTGAGAACTTCCATAGAACTGTAATTACACATGCACGTCAACACAGCCTGCACTGTTATAAATGCTGGCAACAGCACGTATGCTCTACATAGATTCAATGCAGGTGTCTAAATCAAGCGTAAGGGCTTGATTATATTTTCCATGTCTATGAGTCCACCAGGGTCCACTCTTTGGGTCTGAGTGACGTAAATGTAGTCATCAGATGGTGATCGCAAGGATGTGTGCAGACGTCTGCATGCAGACGTCTGCATGCCTGCCAATTTTTTGTGAACTCATCTGCACATGCGCCTCAGGCAGTGAACTTCATGTGGACTTCAAACAAGTGTAACAGGAACGACTAGTCAGCCATCATGTCTCCAGCTGTTCATGTCAGTATCCACAATAGAGTATAATCAAGGCTTAAGAGTGTCTTTTAGTACAACCAAATCTGAACAAGATAATCTTGATCATAAACAGTGGAAAAAGGAAGTTAATGTACTTCCTGGGGAAGCTGTTGGTTGATATTTAGCTTTATAGAGAATCGGTTTAGCCAAGCATTTCTGGACAGGGCTTAACTTATACCTGGGTGTTGTTTTCCTATATACCATACAAGTCAAATGTACAAGTAAAAATTAACCCTTAAGCAACACTCTCTCTTATGAGGCTGTATAATTTTTGTTTTAGTCATGACTTGATTATTGTTTGCACAACAGCACATACAGTTTGTCGGGAAGGATCAGCCAGCTTAGTGCAAACAAGGAAGCACTATGGGAAACACCAGCATCACATAAAAGACATGCAGATGATTATAATAAGCTTATTTAGAAATGTTTCATGTGCTAGAGTCTCACGTGCTTTTCAGGAAGTTTTATGAGTGTGCCCAACTGTTACAGGTCAAAGTAGGATCCAGGCTGGTTTAAGGTTAACGTCATATGATGCGTCTGAAGTTTCAGGGCTGCTTACAATCATGGAAATCTGTCTTCTCAAGACGTTTATGGTTTCATTGTTTGCTCTTACTACCCGAAAGCTTCTTTAGGCATATGATTGGACAGTTTCATGAAATTTTGCATGTAAGGTGATGTCATCTGCCTCTCCGTCTCAACCAACCATTAAAGCTCAAACCTGCTGACTCTAGACAAGTGTTACTCTACAACTAGCAATTTGACCTTACCCAGAGGGGCCAAGTAGGTAAGCAAATTTATTTAAGTTGTTTACTTATGTACAGTTTTGTACTTTGTATTTCAGGCTGCTTTGTATTTCCGTTCCACCACATTTCAGTGGGAACCTTTTTTAAACTATTGTTAAACACTGAACCTGTGGCTCTCAACATTTCTGGCTTTTGACCTCTTGCAAAAGAGCTGTACATTGTTTGGATTCTTGACACATTTCAGATATCTGTAAAGTGTTAGGAGTTATATCATGCAGACATTTTCTTCTGAATATATTAGATTGTTTTATTTAACTATCTGACCACAATTGAGTTAAGAGTGTCTTTTTTTTTTTTTTTTTTAAAAAAACAACATTTACAGGAAACTGCAGGGAGTAGTGTTTTGTTTTTTTTTTCATCTATCCTTCCACAATAATTCTCATGACCCGTCAAGTTTATCTTACTAACCATCCCTAGATGTGAGACCACTGGAGTTCCTGTGCATAAAGAAGGCAACTTTTCCACTCAACCTACTCAAGGGCCCAGTATGTAGTGCATTAGTAGAGCTTTGCAAACCCATGTCTTCATGTTTTAGCTGTGTACTGTCACCTGGGGGCAGCATCAAAATAAGTGGAACAACTGGTACTGTGGGCTATGCTCATTTATGTTTGTGCTTGTGTTCTTTTAGCTCATCCCGTCCTGAGAAGACAAAGAACTTTTTTGTGCTGTGGTGGCGTAAAACTGAGAGTTAAAAACCTAAAACTTGTCCTGTGCAGCCATTGTCCGTGTTTCTCTGATCTGCTGACATTCTTTCGAGCTACTTACTCTTTGAAACAAACTCCTCTGGGGGCAACTTTACTGATCAAGTAATTTTTTTTAAACAGTCAGCATTCAGTCTACACATTGCACTGTCACCACTGGGCGATAACTCAAGCAGCTACAGCAAATCATATATATCCAAGAATTAGAAAATTATTTTTTCCTCAGCACAGTGTGGTCAGCGCTGTGGAGTTTGCATGTTCTCTCAGGGTATTCCAGCTTTCTCCCACAGTCTAAAGACATGCATGATAGGTTAATTGGTGACTGAGTGCATGGTTGTCTGTCTCTTTGTGTTAGCCCTGTGATGGACGGGCAGCCTGTCAAGGACGTAGCATCCAGCATTTATTCTTTGAATTTTCTGTTCTTTGTCCTAAGTAGGATTCTGAATACAGTTTTAAAGGACTATTTTTACATTGCTGGTGCTTTTACTCAGGTTAAGTACAACCACTGCTTTTCTCTAATATTGAAAAATTGTTTTTCTGGGGAGCAGTGGAGTCATCAGTGGGCTCATTAGCTGGCTATTGTTATCAATTTTCCTATCTCGTATGTGTTGTTAATCCTGAGCTACAGCAGGTATGTTTCAAATGACGCAAGAAGTGCTGAATACATAACAAAATCCTTTCTGTTTAATGTAACTTGGTTTTAACAGCTATAGTTGTGATGTACACAGAGAAAGGGTGTGATGGAGGGTGTTTCTAGCTGAACCATCTTGAAGTGCTGCTATTCGTTAAGCTTGTGTTTAGCGGACATGCCCATTCCCTGCTCAAGTTGACCTGACACATTTCTTTCTTCGTGGGTCAAGGTTTTTAACAAACAGGTCTATGTTAATGATTGCCACGTGACTGTCAGCTTGAACATGACTTCTTTATATATTGCAAACCACAAAATGCAATGTACACATTTAAATTTTTGTTTGAAATGGATTATTATATCAAATTAAGAAGTTATTTGACATTATTTACAAAAGAAAAGTGAGGGTTAAAGTCCCATATGTGATCAGAGTCATTTCTTAGTTTCTCAGCAAAGCACAATGCACAAAAACTACCTTGCAGAAATTCATGAAATTTGGTGGAGAAGTGCAGCATGGGAAATGTAGGAAGTTCAGTGGCATTAGCAGAGAATTTACTCTCTGAGATCCCTGCTAGTAGATTACTTGGAAACTTCTAAAAATTCTAGTAACCCTTTAAATATCTTTGATTTTTTATGTATGTAGTCCAGTTTGTGGTATAGGTGCATTTCCTATATTTTGTTTTGAGCATTCTCATTTTATAAAAGCTTGTTACTGTCCCTAAATTTTTACTAACACATTGAAGTTTTTTTTTTCTTGCATGCCTTATTACTACATGGAAAATTACCCAGCAAGAGGACTTGTAGGGGTCTGCCGGCCATCCTTTGTTTTATATGTTAAAGAAGGGACAACCCCCTGTTGAAAAATCAGCAGGGAGTCTTTGGGGGAGGGGAGCAACGCTTGTGAATTTGGAGCTGGAAGAGTACTGGCATCTGGCCATTCCTCAGCCAGCTATTCAAGCCATGGAAGTGTGGACAGTTTGGACTTTGGTGAAACTGAACAGAGCTGTTTGTGACAGGAACAGTTTGTGAACGGAAACTTTAATTTGTTGAATTATAAATTCAACACGTTTCTGACATGAATGGGTGAACAGTCATTTTAAGCAATGGCAAAGGAGAAAACCACAAAGGATGCTGGATGATTGAGCAAAAGTACTCATGTCCAAAGAATTTTTTTTATCCTGAAGTTCAACTAAGTCTTATAAATAGAATAAGAAGTATTACTGTTGATGAATGTGCAGGCACCGTATAGTTTTTTAATCTTAATGTTTGAAATGTGGACATTTATTTGTCTTTGATAGTGTTACTTGCAAAAAGACTGCAAACAGACCTCCTCTTTCCTTACCCATCATGCTTTTATTTGTTCCAATTTTTGCTATCTACAAGAGACAAAAGCACACTGTGTCTTTTCTGCAGCAGCACTGTTAAAACTGTGTCACTATGTCATATGTAATGGTGTGACCAATCACAGCACAGGTAAGCTTGAGTGGCTGTTGGGGATCTAACATCAGCCCAATCGCACCAGAGTGCTCAGCCAATCAGGATGCTCGTAGCCAGTGCACAGAGCCTGTCTGTGGGAACATACCAAACTGGATGAGTGTGACTGTGCAGTTGGAGTAAACATGCAGCTTCATGTTATCTCTGCTGATGCAGACAGGGATGAGCTTGCACATTTATTTCGGATAGCGCTTGTGAGCACACATGTTCAGCTTCCCTTTGTGTGTAAATGCATGTGAGAGTGAATGTTGGGTGCATGTGTGGATGAAAGAGAAAGAAAAGATTAGGTTATTCCTTGCAAATATTTGTATAATAAGTGCATTTGTATAACAAGCAATGCTTACCCACACTCAAAACCAGACTCAGACATGAAAGAAAGTCCTCTTATTCTATGTATTTCCCTCTTTAACAGGATTATTCATGCTTCCTGCCAAGAAATGAGCCAGGAGACACATGTGTCCTCCACTGATATCGCCTGTCTTGCAGCTTTCTTGAGCAGCATTTTGCATAAAACAAAAAGCTCTTTTGCAAATTTCATCAAATTTCTTGAGCCATGTACTGTAATGCAGGGCACTCTCCTTCTATTTCACACTGACTACAGAAGAGCCAGCACTGGTTTGAACCAGTGTGATTTGTTACACAACAACACAGCACAAATGAGTAGGATCATACTGTACATTCACTGACAACAGAGCAGTAACCTTTCAACATGACCGATTTTCCTGCTGATCCACATGCATTTTTACATTAAAAGTTGGAGGGTTATTTGCACTGATTGATGCCATACTGTGATTGCATCCTAGCTGACCAGCATCATAAAGCTATGTTTGGCCAGGGGGGCTATTGTGCAGCTTCACTTATGAGACCCCATTAGATGTTTTTTTTTTCCCTACTTACATAACATGGATGTGTTTTTTTTCTTTTTTTCTTTTCTGGCACTCGACACAAGAACCGCCACGATCCAGCCTGTACATTCCGGTGGTTGTCATAGCAACAGGGCAGCATCCCTCTCCATCCTTTGTCCAGTGTCTCCCCATCGTTTGAGCTTCCCAGGCAGAAGGAGGTTTGGATTCTGCATGCAAATCGAAGCACCCCTAATTGAGCTTCAAAGCCAGGAAGTAGAAGGGATTTACTCATTTAGATGGTGACTGAATGCCATTAGATGGCTTTCACAGATTGTAGCAGTGCAGTGAACTCCCCGCATCCTCTGATGGCATGGCAACACTCACGTGTTAAGTAAGAGGAAAGGAACTGAACATGGTGTATTGATAAAGTTTTGTGTCAAATATGCAAATGGAAACACAGTTAAGGGAGGGACTGGTGCTAAATGACGTGCTTTGATTATATGGGATACAATTGAGGGTAGGATGGGGAGGAGAACGTGGTGTCACTGTTTGGTTCTGGGAAAACAGGAAGTTTTGTTGGGAGGACTGGACTATTGCAGTATGTGCCAGTCAGTGGATGTTTGTTCACTTTTGTCAACAAGTCCCTCAGCTTTGGAACAACCTGCCTGAGGAGATAAGGGTTGCAGAATCAGTGATTCCCTTTCAATTCTTAGACCACATTTTTATAGGCATGGTTTTATGTGGTGCAGCTTTATCATATTTTAATCAAATGTCTTGCTTGTTTTTTTTTTTATTGATTTTATTGTTTTATTTTTTATTATCTTTTGCATCCTTCTTTCTGTTTTTCTTTGGCTGTTTATATCTGCCTTCTTTTGCTTGTCCATCAAAACTTTGTAAACTAATTTAAATGTGATATATAAATTAAAATTTTCTAATTATTATTTTTAAGCTCTTAAGTTTTGGTGTTTTGGTTCTTCTTTTGCTTAAATGTGATGGGGACTTTAACTTTGCATTTTGCCCACTATTTATCCCCCCCTTCCTCAGCTGTAATGCACAACAGCTTCTAAATAAATATATTCTAAAGGAATATTTCAGTGCCTGATTAGCACTGTAGTGATTATTAATGATGAGTTTTGTTTCTTTTAAAGTTTCAAAGGACAATTTATGCTTGTTTTTCCCTCAGACTTTACATCCTGCATATGTTTTCCTTACTAGTTTTCTGCCATGAACTCTATGAACTCAGAAAAGTCTTCTACAAAGTTTAAAGGGTGGAGAGGTCTCGTGTTTGGCCAGAAAAGACAAAAACAAAGTACATGTGTTGGCTTCACGGCTTTCAACATCTTCTGAAATATGAGTAAACGTGCCTTCAGCATTATGATTGGTTAACCTGCGCCACGCAAAGCCAATCAGGGATCTGACTAGCATTGTGTTGTGAGGGCAGCTGGGATGTAGGGGAAAGGTCTCAAAGCGAACTTGCTAGCCCTTCCCCCAAGAAAGGAGAGGACAGCAGAAGTAAATGTTCTGTCCTGTGAAATGAGGATATTGTGGGCTTTTTTTTTCTGAAATGGGGTCATTCTTTTGTCTTGTTATGCTGGTGTGAAAACAGGAGTTTTCCCCCCTGTGTGTTTGTATCTGTGGAATTCTGATTCCCAACTCTTTTCTGACATCAGGTTTGGTTTGAATGCAGCTGAATTGACATGTGTTCTCTACAGACTGCAAAGCTTGGTGTAAACAATATCTGCAAACACCAGAAATATGCTAAATTTAGTACTTTGTGTCCACTGACTTCACCTAAAAATGTGCTTTTGGTACAATTTTACCCCAAATACCAACCAACCTCTAAACTGAACAAAATAAAGAGTTGTTTTTCATGTTTGTTTCTTAGTTAATAACAGTGTGCAGACAAAGTACATCTAAGCCACAACAATCTGTGGTGCTGTGTGACTGTTAAATGACACAGCACTTCTGGGAAGACTGGCCTCCGGCTGTTGCAGTGAAGGAGTGTAATAACGGTCTCGTGAGTGCACCAGTTTCCAGTTACTTCCCACCCGGTCCTAAAAAACGAGCCTGAACAAAGCTGCCGTTGAGCTCCTGCCAAGACATCAGCCAGACTCAGACATCAGAACATTTGGCAAAAGAAAACATGCCCAAAGAGCCTTTACTAGAGTTACCTTTAGGTGCATTTCCTTTTACCGCTCACAGTAAAAACACTGCAGCACCAGCTGTTTAAACAGCTTGCAGAAAATGTGTGGAGAGCAGCTCGAGCTCTTCCTGCAGCCAACTAGAAACCTTTGAATCAATCCGTTTTTGCAGCATCACTACAGGTTTATGAATACTCCAGTCTAAACTAAGTTTATTGATGAGAAGTTGATGCTTTCCACAGCTGAAAAACTTAAACTATTCAATATTTTGGCAAGCACATTATCCTATTCTTATGTCTGCAATGTATGTTTAAGCATAATCTGTATAAACAGATGTTTGCATGTGCATGTAGTATGTGTAGTCAATAGACAAGATTTTCTGGCACTCAAGCCCTCTGGTTTCCATTTATACTCCAGATACTTTGGGTTTTGGCCCTGTGGAGAGGGAAAGACTCTGAGTGATACTCGGTCTCACAACAGTTAGCGATGTCTTAGCTGTTTATAAATTTTTCTGGGTTAATAGTTGGGCTGTAAACAACGACTGGCACTCGGATTACTTGGATCATTACATCTTGGCCTAGATATCTGCCTGTTACACCAGAAACCCTAAAACATTAGTTGGCCACCCAAAGGCTAAGGCAGACAATAACAGATAAGCTAGCAGACTGGTTTAACTAACTAAAGTAAGCTGCTAACTGGCTGAGCCGCTACAAGGAAGCAAGTAACCCCCCCCGACCCAGTCTGAAGTGTTGGAAGTCAAGAGCCATACAGCCATGTTGTGATAAAAATAAAAAGTTTTAAATGTTTCAATAAAAAACACCATGTTCAGTAAATGTAATGTTTTACCAAATCGGGTGCATTATAATATCGCAGTTAACAAAAGGATAAAACTCCTTGAGGAAATCTACAAATGGCATTATGGACAGATCCACGACATTTGCACAACTTACATCTGGGTACAGACATCTACAAAGTGTACCATACAAAGTTGACCCAGTGTGTCAAAATCTGAAGACAAATGTTGCCATTTAAAAGTAGACACTTCATAAAATGACAGAATTAGTAACATTGAAGACTGGATAGTTGAAAGGCAGATCAACATACATTAACAGTACATGAACTAGTCGGATTTATTAAGTTACAAATGCTGTCCAGCCTTAGCAGCGCTATACTCTGCAGTGTCCATGTGCTTTAGTTTGTTTTAGTCACTGACGAAAAAGGAAATGATATGACATGGGTTACAAAACAGTGTTACAAAAGCCAATCCCTTCTAAAGATGAGGGGGAGGCATACCCTGCTATGACCAGCTCACAACTACCAAGGATATTACACCTTGTCATGTTTTAAGTTGACCAGTCAACTTTAAGCCATTAAAAATGTGGGTTAAAATCATCTCAGAGGGAGGGGGGAAAAAAAATACAGTACTAGTTTAAAAGAAATTAGGGAGGGCAGTGGGAGTCAGTCCATGAATTATGGATTTAGTAATCCACAGGTTCGTCTCCTTCCTCGTTCAGCAAACAGGTGCGGATCAGGGCCTCGGTCACGCCGTATGGGTCACAGTTGGCTGATGGGCGGCGGTCTTCAAAGTAGCCTTTCTTCTCCTGGCCAACGTTACGAGGAATGCGAATGCTGGCACCACGGTTGGCCACACCTGCAGAGAATTCGTTGATGTTTGACGTTTCGTGGCGGCCAGTGAGACGGCGGGCGTTGTCGAGGCCCCCTTTGGGGTCATAGGCACGAATATGGTAGCTGTGCCTCTTTGCAAGCTTCTCAATAGAATCCTCAATGGCTCTGAAAGCAGGAATGACAAGAGTTGCATCAGAAATGCAAAAGTAATTCATCTAA
>VUQS01029126.1:0-12508 GCA_015108495.1 Heterochromis multidens | reverse complement strand
AAGACCTAAACTGAAACAAGTCCATGAAGCTTTTGCCACTCACTTTAATCCACCGTCTTCCCTCATCTCTTTCGTGCTGAAGTTTGTATGGCAGCCAGCACCGTTCCAGTTTCCAGGGATTGGCTTGGGATCAAATGAGGCAACGACGCCAAAATCTTCACAGACACGGTGCAGGATGAAGCGCGCTATCCACAAATGATCGCCCATTTCAATGCCTTCACAAGGGCCGACCTGGAACTCCCACTGTACACGGAGAGACAGATCATTATTATAAGTGATACTTTTAAATGTCTGTTAAAACCAGAAAAATCAGGTTTCAAATCCAAATTCATGTTTGGCATCAATAATTACCTGAGCAGGCATTACTTCAGCATTTGTGCCACAAATCTGGACTCCAGCATACAAACAAGCTCTGTAATGGGCCTCAACGATGTCCCTGCCATAGGCTTTGTCAGCTCCAACACCACAGTAGTACGGACCTGCAAATATGCAAAGTGTTACATCATCCAGGCAATGATCCATGTATCCGTGCACATTAAGACATCGAAAAGGTTTCTTACCCTGTGGTCCAGGGAAACCATTAGACGGCCAGCCAAATGGGTGTCCGTCCGTGCCCAGGATGGTGTACTCCTGCTCCATGCCAAACCAAGGATGCTGATCCGCTACCATATCCATCATTTTTTTACACGTGATCCGAAGGTTGGTTTCTACAGAGACCAACACGACAAATTACACACACAACTTCCTAATAACTCTCCAAGCACTTTGGTCTCCATCAGTGAAGTTGATGCAACAAGTCAAAGACAATTTTAAGGTCCCTGAACTACAAAGGTGAAGTTCCCTCAACACAAAGGAAGGTCCACTAAAACTGCAAAAATAAAATTCAGTTACGTTTTAATTCAACAGTTGCTTTGCTCATGTTTGCCATAATCTGTAATATTTTACTTTTAATGAAAACTTCAATCCTTTTGGCATGTTCATACCTCAAATTTATGCTCATGAGAATGAATGGGTGGGTGCCATATTTCTAGAATGAATGTAATAATGATTAAATCTGTCTAACTGAACATCATGTCAGGAACCATTAGGTCAGAGGGTATCATTTTATGTCATAATGTCACAACTTTGTCAAAGCAGCAGCTAGAGACGCTCACAAGCAGTTTGCTGGGCTCCTGTCCCTCTTCCTCACCCTTCTCCTTTAAAGTTATGCCCCGCCCACTTTTACACCTTAAAACCAATCAAGTCACCGTTTCATTTGTGGCTGTGTAGAGTTACCTAATCCCACAACAGTTATCAGATCCTGTCAGTTTTCATATTTAGCCATCAGATCCCAAAAAGCTGAATCTGTTCATCTGGACGTAGCGTTTTTTTAGTGGGAGAAACGTTTCGTCACCTCTGGTGACTTCTTCAGTCTCAGCTGACTGCAGGCTTCCCCAACCTTATAAACAGCCATCAGCCAATAGCCATCAGATATTCTACTAATTTCACAGCAGTCCTCCCTTTGAAGTCCATTTATGATACACTGTTACATGCACATGACTCTGTCATCACAAAAAACAAATTTGAGAGAAACAGAGCAGCTTTTACCTGCAGGTTTGCGGTTGTACTTAAAGACTTCACACAGGACCAGCTTGTTAGGGTCTTTACGGAATGGATCGCGGAACATGGCTGATGGGATCAGATACATGTCGCTGTTGGAGCCTTCGGACTGGTAGGTACTGGAGCCATCAAAGTTCCACTCAGGAAGATCTACAAAAGGAGGAGAGTAGCGTGATAACCTGCGTAACTTAAGCAGCAGAACATCTCTGGCTGCGACTGCTTCAGGAAGATTCTGCTTACCTTCGATGCTTTTGGGCTCAAAATCGAGCGTCCTGGTTTTGCATCGGAGCCCCTCTCCGGTTCCGTCGATCCAAATATACATGGCCTGGACTTTATCCCCCTGAGGGAGCTCCATATACAGCTGCTTGACGGCTTTACTCAAGCTGGCGCTGGCGGACATAGCCATCTTATTTGCTACTATAATACACCTGAGGATGAGGGGGAGAGGAGAGCAGGTATGAGATCGCGCTGCGCTCTGGATCACATGTTGCATAACCGGGTTTGGGGGCGCAAAAACGCACAAAAAAAGCAGCGCCATTGTTTCTTTCTTCCAGAAGGGGGAAGGGATGAAAAACACACCGAGGATGTAAAACGAAAAAAAGGCACATTTCCAGCATTTTCCTCTTTTCTTTGCTTTGGCCACAAAAAAAGGAGACTTCCCACCATCTGTGCTGACTAACAAGATTACATTTAACGCCGCACCTCACAGCGGGTGGCTCGTGGAAAACACAAGGAAACAAACATCAGATGACAAACACACCTATTGCACATCCTGGTTTTCTGACCATGGTTACTATAGCAGTAGTTGATCGCGATAGTGAGGCAATGTTACATCAGTTGCTTCTTGCTTCATATATATTACCTACTGCCTATACCTGAAATCCCTATAAAAATCTAGGAAATATAAAATAAAACATCCACACAAACTAATAAAAGAAAGATAAAAGCTCAGGTTAAGTAAGAAGTTATTGCACAAAGTCTGGAACAATAGAAAGTCTTATACAAAGGGCTGCGCTCTTGCCTGGCCTGACCTGACCTGAAGTTAAACTAATACCAAGGTAGAGAAAAATAAAGACAATTTACCTGGAGAAACGAGAAAATTGAAATAAAAACTAAAGGACGGGCAGGTCCAATGTCTTGTTGTGTGATGTCTCACTAGTGGCTCGCTCATTCTCCGGTACCGAGACCCCGGATCCAGGCGAATTTATAAGAGCAGGAACTGGCCTTTGATTGGTCGGAGGGGGAGGGCTGAAAGCGAAGCCGCAACGCCCTCTAGCAGGAGCTGAACCCGCGTGCCACTATGCGTGAGTCTCTTCCCTCATGCGTACATTCTCATCCTCACTCTTAATCTGAAGCTGAAGAGAGACAAAAAGAAACAATGAGCCTGACATGGAGGCTGACTACCTCTTTGAAAACGTGCTTCAGTTATGGACAAAATGTGCAGCACAGCACAGCTCAGCGCAAACCACCAGGTCCTTCTCAGTCCAAGATGCCACCACGTGGTGGAAATCAGTGCCAAGGACGAACTGGTTTTAATGGGGCATTATGTAATGCCGCAAAGAGACATCTGACGCTGCAGTGAGGTTTTAAACTGAATGAATTTTCAAGCGAAATTATGTGTAAAATACAAAAAGATAACTACTTATGCACAAATGTGTATTATGTCCCTGCTTTACTGCTTTTGTTGTGTGTGTGATTTCCATTTTACAGTTTGGTTCAACTGTACGATGAAACAGCTACAGCTGGCAAACCATCAGATAGATACTGTATATTAAAAGCTCCTCTAGGCAGATTATTTTAAAACATCTTAATGCTGCAGCCAAGGCAAAACCCTCTGACCTCCTGGCGGGCAGGGCCAGAGGCAGTAGTTACACACATTTTCATAGTCATCACACCTTTCAAAGGCCCCTCATCTTCTTTGAATGGGGGCATTGTCCAAGAGGAGACCACTCCCAACAGAATAGAAATGTTTGATCACAGGATAAAGGTGATCACTCAGAGCAACTTTGTATTGATTTGCAGTGACCTTTACCTCCAAAGGGCCATGAGGACCCAGCCAATGATGGCAAACTGCTTCCTGCAGCATAACAAAGCTGCCTCACTGTAGGGGTTTCTCACCCATCTGAATTTGCAGTGCCTTTGTCTGCAACATTATGCAGAAATGACCAAGCAGGTAACCTGTTAACTTTTACTTTCTTTAGAATTACAAGATGAACCACTGGCCTTGGTGCGCCCTTCTAATTGAATGTATGTTTTGGCCCAGGAGGGGAGATGCTCATACAAGGTATATGCTCCTTGACATGTGAACTCTACTTTAAAGCAGTTTTCACAAAAGATTTTTCCTCATTTAGTGATTTTTATGGTTTTCTATGTGATCACTAGTGAGAAATCTAATTAATTTCTCACCTTTTAAATAATCAATTATTTTGATGATGAAAATGATGGAAATGTCCCATCTGTCCCCAAACCCCCAAATAACTAGTTATATATCATATCAGCAAATCATCACAATCAAAGAATCTGCAGACTTTTGTTTTTCTTTTGTCAAAATACTTTTTATTTTCTGTTGACCAGCCAGTTGATTAAACAGCAAACAATTTCAGCTTTAATTAGTGGTTTGGGTGAATAATGTAGCTGAGATGCACAGCTCTAAAAAGACACCAATCCTGTGATAGCAAACAGTCAAAAAATAACCATTTCCCTTAGGGAAAAAAGAAGCACACAAAGATAACCTTAGAACTCAATCCTTGAGAGACCTGCACACCTCCTGGCATTAAGCTCACTTTGAACTTTTAAGTAAAGGTGGAGCTGCATGAATAGGTCAGCTGTTGTGGTTAATGTGAGCGAGCACGAGGATACAGTGTACAGATAAAGTGCACAAAAATTTATATTTAGAAATTGATGTTTTCTCATCAGTTGTCCATCATTTTCAATCTCTTCTTCCTTTTTTTTTTTTTTTTTCCCAGACCAGACTTTGCCCTGGCAGATGATGAAAGTCCTTATGAGAACTTCCTGAGAACCTGGGGCTGAAATACCAATCTGCACCACCTGGGACTGTGGACTGTGCTGCAGTGAGTGGAAGAAATGCACCACAGCCATTTCTGACACCAGAAATCCTTTTAGCCTATGGGAAAGTTGTATCCCTTATCCAAAGTGTTGAATTAACTACATTAACCACCTGACATCTATACCCTTTCCTATACCGTTCAAACTTTTGCTTTGGTGGAAAAACTTCTAGCTCCTTCTTAAACAAGAATAACAGTTTTCTTACATAATTACAATTTAAACCTGAAGCATACTAAAATCTTATATCACATTATAAGCTGATCCTCTTGTTCTGTACCGCTGCTTGGTTTAGTGGGTGTACAGCACCACCTGCTGGACTAAAAGCTTTAGAGGAGTGAAGATGATGATGATGATGATGATGAGTGAGGATCTGTTGGAAGCTCTGACCCTCCTGTGAGACCTGCAATGTCTGACTGTTGAAGGACCTGACAAGAGGAAGTTCTCTTTACCTTTGCCGGAGGACAACTGGAAGGCTTCAGTTTTATCTTTGGTGTCTTAAAAGTTGTTGAAGCATGTTCATGATTTTTAGGAATAAACTTGGAGCACAAATTGAAAATCAGTATCATTAGATTGATGAGAATATTTTACGTAATCTTATTTGCAAAGATATACAAAGTCACAGTAAAATGTTAGTAAAATACCTCAAAGAGAGAGCAGTGTTATGACCAAAGTCAAACAAGGATCATGAATGAGCCATCCCCATTAATACAGGGATAACTTAATCTACTGATGAGGGTGCTTACAATACTAAGCACCCTCTGTGTCAAGACTAATTTGGCAAAAGAAAAAAAAACTTATTCTGTACTTTTAAAAAATCTCAGTTATTGTTTTAGAGAAAATATTGCCGCAAAACAGTCACACAATGTGTTTAAAATACACACACAATCACAGTGTGAGTCCTCAGTTCTAAATCGATTGTTTTCGAATAGTATCAGCTTGTTTTGGAAACTAGGTCAGAAGTCCCCCATCAGTGCTGTAAAACTCAGCCCATGTTCAGCAGATCTCTGCACCCAAACAGACAAAACATGTTGAGTTTTCACAGATTCATCGTTGTCACATTTGCCTGGAGGCACATTGCAAGCTGCTCCACCAGTCTGTTGTGAGTTTTCTGTGAACTGAGGTCTAATATTTAAAGAGGATAACGCTCATGAACAGAGACACATTACTCTCCACCTAGAATAGAGTTCTTTTCACCAGTTTTACTTACTAAAAATTGACTTATACTGTCACTAAAACCTTTTTGGGGAATCAATTAACAGTACACTGCTCAAAAAATGAAGGGAACACTTGATCATTACAGGATAACACAAAGTCAATTCAACTTCAGGCACATCAATCTGTCCAGTTAAGAAGCATAACAAACTGTGAATCCATTATCCCTCCTCTTTATCCCGCCTGACTGATTTTTCTCTAGTTTTTGCTAGTGTCCTTCTCACTAGTGGTAAACGGTACCTGAAGCCCATTTAGGTTGCACAGGTAGACCAGCTCCTCCAGGATGGCACATCCATATGTGCAGTCACAAGGTTTGCTGACTCCCAGCGCAATCTCAGGAGTGTGGAGGAGATACCAGGAAATTACCTGTTACACGAGAAGAGGTGAACAGAGTCAGAGAAGGCCATCAGCCCAGCAGCAGGACCGATATATCTTCCTTTGTATGAAGAGGAACAGGTGGAGCATTGCCAGAGCGTTACAAAATGACCTCCAACGCACTACTCATGTGCATGTTTCTGACCAAACTGTCAGACAGACTCACTGAGGGTGGCAGGACGGCCCAACGTCCTTCAGTGGGATCTGTTCTCACAGTCCAGCATCATGGAGCTCAATTGGCAGTCACCAGAGAACACCAGAACTAGCAGGTCCACCAACTTCACCCCATTATTGTCACAGATGAGAGCAGGTTCATGCTAAGCACATGTGACACACATAAAAGCCTGGAGACACCATGGTAATTGTTATGCTGCTTGCAACATCATCCAGCATGAGTGATTTGGCAGTGGGTCATTGATGATCTGGGGTGGCATATCTTGGAGGGCCACACAGACCTCCATGTTTTGTTAGGTATGGGGATGAAATCCTCAGATTCATTGTCAGACCTTTTGCTGGTGCATTGGGCCCTGGGTTCCTCCTTGTGCAGGACAATGCCTGGTCTCCTATGTGTAGGCAGTATCTGGATGATGAAGGAAGTGATACCATTGACTGGTCCTCACATCCCCGAGACCTGAATCCAATTGAGAACCTCTGGGCAGTCTTTTAGTATCAGTAGTATCACAGACTAACCAGCAGGTCATCAATGCCTTGATCCAGGTCTGGGAGGAGATCCCCCAGGAGCATGTCCAGACATGTCAGGAGTGCATTACAGGTACGTGGGGGCATACACACTACTGAGCCACATTATGATGCATGTTGGATCAGCCTGTGATTTAAAATTTTAACTTTGATTTTTGAATCCAGCCCTCTAAGGGTTGGTGATTTTAGTTTCCACTGGCTGTTGTTACATCATGTTGTTTTCAACAAATTACACAATGTATATCAGCAAAGATTTTCAGTTTTGAATATTTCATTCATCATTTGAGTGATTTAAGTGCTCCATTAAACTTTTGGGCAGTGTATGTGTCTTTTTAAAAGAAATACTGAAAAAAACAAAGCAACTATACATCTTTTCTTTTAGAAAAGATGAGTTATTTTGCTGTAGAAAGAGTTTTTTTTTTTTTTTTAAATAACCACAGGTCAGGAGTGAGCATTTATCCATGTAGTACTATAGGACAATAATACTATCCTTGTAACACACTTCATTTCCTCATTGTCCCAACTGGTTATATCATACTGACATATAGGATGTGATACAGTATCACTTTATCGTCTCCCGTAGGAGGAAAACCATACTGGATCAGGCAACTGCTGCATCCCAAAACAAAAAATAGACAAAAACCATAAATGGGCAGTCTTTTAGTAATTGCAGGCATCAAAAATGGCATATGATATAAATTATATATTGAATAACAAAATTAGGCAGCTAATGCAATTTTTCAAGACACAGACAGAACAGAGACAGAAGCTATCCCCAGATCCCCCTTGGACCTTAGAGCAAAGTGTGCATTTAAGTAGAGCGCTATAAGCTTAGTGTCATTATTTCTTGTGCCTAATTTATGCAGAATTTATTTTTTTTAATGGTGAGATAATTTTTTGCAGGAAAAAAAAAAACAAGGAGCAGAGAGGTCTGTCTCCTTATTAATGCAGACACTTTCCAGTTTCATCAACAATGAACAAATTGTTGACTGCATAGACAGCATGACTTTTAATTGTCTGTATGTGGATGCTTGTTTGATTTTAGAGGTGTCCTTACAGAACTGACAAATGGACTACATATGTTTGAAGGGAAATAAATGATGATGTATGTTATTATTTGAAAGTAACCATAAAACCCATTTCATAAAAGTCCTTACACGCTAAATTTAAAATAATAAAAGTGAATTATTGATAATATACACTCACACTCACTTTATTAGGTACACCTGTTAAACTGCTTGTTAACACAAATATCTAATCAGCCAATCACACGGCAGCAAGTCAGTGCATTTAGGCATGTAGACATGGTTAAGACGACCTGCTGAAGTTCAAATCGAGGACCAGAATGGGGAAGAAAGGTGCCAGATGGGCTGGTCTGAGTATTTCAGAAACTGCTGATCTACTGGGATTTTCCCACACCACCATCTCTAGGGTTAACAAAGAATGGTCCGAAAAAGAGAAAATATCCAGTGAGTGGCAATTCTCTGTGTGAAAATGCCTTGTTGATGTCAGAGGCATTTGAAGAATTTGAGCTACAGCAGCAGAAAACCATACTGGGTGCCACTCCTGTCAGCTATGAACAGAAAACTGAGGTTACAATTCAGACTCACAACAATTGGACAATAGAAGATTGGAAAAACGTTTCCTGGTCTGACGAGTCTTGATTTCTGCTGCCATAATCGGATGGTTGGGTCAGAATTTGGTGTAAACAACATCAAACCATGGATCCATCCTGCCTTGTATCAGTGGTTTAGGTTGCTGGTGGTGTAACGCTGTGGGAGATATTTTCTTGGCACACTCTGAGCCCTTTAGTGCCAGTTGAGCATTGCTTAAATGCCACAGCCTACTTGAGTATTGTTACTGACCATGTCCATCGCTTTATGACCACAGTGTACCCATCTTCTGATGGCTGCTTCCAGCAGAATAATCTCAAGGTGTACCTAATGAAGTGTCCAGTGAATATAATTGTCAGCTTATAGTGTTGGTACTAGTATTTTTTTTTATTATTTTTTGCTTCAGTTTGCATCATAAATGCAGGTTTAACCAACATTTTGTTGATATATTTTTAAAACACATCAGTGTACGTCCAATTTTTTTTTTTCTTATAAAAGTTAAATGATTATGATATGATAATGCAGCTGAGAGCACCACCTTTTAGTTGGTACGTTCAAGTGCGAAGAATTAATCAGCTCCCAAATAAACTCCCTTTAAATCATTATAACTGATTACCCAGTTACACTTTTTATAATAGTCAAAGTTTTTAGCGGTAATCCATTAAAAGGTAGATGGATTAAAGTTTAGGGAAAAAGTTTGTATTTACCTCATTGTGGTTAACTTTATTAGATTAGTAGCAGTGCCACTACTGTTGGTTTTATGTCTTTGCTTTAGAAAAGAAAAGAAGGTGTGTCACTGCACACTTCTGATACTACAGTCTTTTCTAAACCAAGACTTTAGTTTCATAGTATTTAAATTCAGCTCCACATTTAATAAACAAACAAATGGAAACGTATCTTTGTTTAGGAAACTCACTTGATATTCCAGCAGAGGGCAGTAGCTACCAGTCTAAAACTTCATTTGGCAAACCTTGAGTCCAGAGCTTCTGATTTAAACCACTCAGTAACTAAAATCACACTTTCCCCCCTTAAACTGCAGATTTTTCTTTACTTGATGCCGCATGTATTTAACAGGGAAATATACAAACCAAAGCACTTGCAATACCACTCTAGACAGTGCAATTCTGTTTGCTTTAAGGCAAAATTCACAATTCATTTGATGGACATTATTACATGTCGGATCTTGCATGATGAAATTCAGACTGGCCTGTTGCAATATAAACCAAGGACTCCACAGAGAAGACTGAACTTACATTAGGTTCATTATAGTTAGTATATTGATATTAAATGCAAGAAGATTTATGAAGTAAAAGAAGGTGTACCTTCTTGTTTGCAGCTCCGTCACTCAGCACTGAGGTTGATGAATACCACTCCCCACGCTCCGTGCACCTTCACCCCACTCAACCTTTTAACAATTAGGCCCAACCCTCGCACTCCCTCTATCGTCATATATCACCATGTCCTCCACAAACCACAGGACAACACTCTACTTTAAAAATTAATAAGGCTCACAACATACTTGTCACTATTTCAATGCCCAGCATGTCCTCTGTGACTCATCAGTTCAGCTGTAAATCAGGCCAGGAGTAGCCTCAAGGGACTGTGTTTCTCTAAAGCTTCTTCAAAACGCCTTATGTGGAACATCAATAACCAAACACTTTGCAATTACATTTATTGGCACGGCAGCATGAAGATCTTCTGACTGTTCAGATGAACCTCAGCAGGAGCACGACTGCTGTTGGGATTGTTGCCTTTGCCAGATTTTTGTCTACGCGCTCTCTATCTCTCTGGTATAGGTGAGGATGAAGGCAGAAATGTGAGAGGTATCATGGGTTATATTTAATCCACCCTTGCTGTTCTTTGGGATAATAACTTTTTTGCTCCATTCCAGCACTTGTCTGTCATTTTGACATGGCAATATCTCCCAACTCCACTGTTTCATAGTCAGTTTCATTTATTTCCAAATACCATTTCACACCCTGCTGGCTTTAACTAGGTATTATACAGCGTGTGGGGAGTGTGCTGCAGATTGAATCGTGACAGAGACAACGTTTCTGGTGAAAAATAAGTGAATACTGTTAGTGGCAGACTATATAAAATGATTTCTTTTGCTCCATTTTCATGGTATTTTGTCATTTTCATTTCTCAAAACCATACGGGATGTTTGCGGCTTCATTTTGTTTGTTTTGTTTTCAAATCTTTATATAAGCTAGCAGGATAGACATTCATAATATTATTTGCATTATTTCTAGTTTGTACTTTTAATTTAGGTTAATCTCAAAATGTTTACATGTTTTGTAATGCCCGCATGGATTCAAATTCAGTCTTCCAAGTGTGCACTGAAGCAAGGCTAATAGTTTAAATGCTTTATCTGATGAATTATTTTAGAAAACTTATGTTTTTGTAAAGTGATTTTTTTGGACAAGTTAACTGTGCTGACAATTTTACTTATAAGAATGAAATACAAGGCAAAATGTGCAGAAATTTTTGGTTCCCTCCATGGATTGTAAAAATCTACCCTTTTCTTATTATGTGTATTTCTGTATCCTTTAATAATATATGTAATACTGCAGAAAAAAACATATCACCTCAACATGAAGGCTTTATGTGTAACATACATTTTTATCGTTTATTCAATTTAAGAGAATTGTCTGAATAAAAAGATGTTTGGTGGGTTTTGTGACATAGTCAAGACATATAAGAGCTGTACAATATTTGGCAGTGTACGAAAACCAGGCTACTTTACTTGAAGATGTCAAACTCTGTCCATTCTTTGAATTATTTGAATTATAGTAATGATGCAAAAATAAATAGGCACTTGTAGTATGTTCATAAATGGTTAAACTTCTGATAGAAACTCCACAAGGTCTGCAAGAAACCATTGGGTTCACATAGCATTGTCGCCACAGGCTAAAGCTGGAAAAGCCTCCAGCATCAGTAAGGGGGGCAGGTTTCGCTGGCTGACTGGCCAGGGTGCAGGTGTGTGTGGCTGCACTGAGCAGTGGTTTTCCCCTCATAGCTGAGAGGTTTACTGGACGAGGATCTGGGGCAAAATAGTGTATTGTTTACTTGCAGTTTATACATCAGAATCTGGTCAATAAACAAAATTTTTTTGGACAAGGTTTTGTGAGATGTTTGCAGATTTAAGATAAACATTAGAAATATTGGAAAGTGCGGTTGTTCTTGATTGTGTTGTTGGCTGGCTTGGCTGTTTTTGTGCACAGCCGGAGTTCTCGGTCTGTATCTTTGTCCAGCTTTTCCCATGCTGTGTCACATATATGTTATATAATTGTTAAATACTTACGTCATAGAAATCCCAGCGTAAAAATAAACGGTACCAATCGACTAACAGTCGTCTTCATTCTTTATTCTGAGCTAGGCTAAGCTGTAAACACAGAAAAACCTGTGCCTACGTCCTATGCATAAAGCTTAAAATCATGGAAAATGTCACTTGTTTCAGTCTCTGTAACACAGCAATGAAATTAATTTACACAAATGTTTTGTCATTTATTTTTTCTTCTCAACAAATTGCTCTGCTAATTCCCTCAGAGGCCTCCCATCTGGAGAGACCACTCACCGACGTGAGTGCTGTGATGCCAGTGGGTGGTCCTGCCCATGGCTTGGTGGGTGAGCCTGGTATAGTCCCTGCTGCCACTGCCGCTGACATATCAGAGCTGTTTATTAAGAGGATGACAACTCTATCAAGCCCCATAAGCGGGCCCTCGTGCACAGGAGTTCTTTTGTTACTTTCGGGGAGGGTGTCATCAATCTTGCTGCCATGCTACTCTCTTGAGCTGTTGATGGCAAACACGATTCCTCCCTTTCTGCCTGGCCTCTCCCGCCTCGCAGTCTGGAATCAGGCGTGGTGAGGGGGATCGGGGAGATAGGAGGACTTTCCCCGAGAGTGCCTTTTCTTGACAGGCGACAGAGCGGACTGTTTGGAC
>VUQS01029124.1:2900-13829 GCA_015108495.1 Heterochromis multidens | reverse complement strand
GTACTGACAGGGACTAGAAAGAGAGAGCATATTTTTCCCATATTGGCTTCTCTTCATTGGCTCCCTGTTAAATCCAGAATTGAATTTAAAATCCTTCTCCTTACATACAAGGTCTTGAATAATCAGGCCCCATCTTATCTTAAAGACCTCATAGTACCATATCACTCCAACAGAGCACTTCACTCTCAGACTGCTGGCTTACTTGTGGTTCCTAGGATATTTAAAAGTAGAATGGGAGGCAGAGCCTTCAGCTTTCAGGCCCCTCTTCTGTGGAACCAGCTCCCAGTTTGGATTCAGCTCCCAGTTTGGATTCAGGAGACAGACACCCTCTCTACTTTTAAGATTAGGCTTCAAACTTTCCTTTTTGATAAAGCTTATAGTTAGGGCTGGATCAGGTGACCCTGAATCCTCCCTTAGTTACGCTGCAATAGGCTTAGGCTGCTGGGGGCTTTCCATGATGCACTGAGCATTTCTCCTTCTCTCACCTCTTTTCACTCACCATGTGTTTTTACACCACTCTGTATTCAATCATGAGTTATTATTAATTTCTGGCTCCCTTCCACAGTGTATTTCTTCCTGTTAAAAGGGAGTTTTTCCTTCCCACTGTTGCCAAGTGCTTGCTTATAGGGGATCATCTGATTGTTGGGGTTTTTCTGTATTACTGTAGGGTCTTTACCTTACAATATAAAGCACCTTGAGGTGACTGTGATTTGGGGCTATAAATTAAATTGAATATATCGCTTTTCTACTCGAGCACTCAAAGCACTTTATACAGTATGTCATTCACACAAGTACATTTTTCTACAACTAAGTGCTTTCTATCTAACATTCACACACACTCACATGAATGCATCGGGAGGAACTCAGGGTTCAGTATCTTGCCCAAGGATATTTTGGCATGCAGACTGCGGCAACCAGGTATCGAGCCAGCTACCTTGTGATTAGTAGATGACCTGCTCTACCTCCCGATTCATAGCCACCCAAGCTTACAGCACCTGGTATTCCCAGGTGGTCTCCCATCCAAGTACTAACCAGGCCTGACCCTGCTTAGTGTTTAAGCACACCTGATGTTTTATGCCAATGCCCAATGTCCGATATTTAACAGAACTATAAAACTAAACTGGAGCAGCCTGGATATGTAAAAAGTGCAGGGGAATGTGTTTGCAGTCGAGTGGGCGAGTGGGTAAGAGTTCGAGACAGTGACTCCAACCCAAATCACTACTGTGCTGACTCTGGCTCCAAAAATGCAAGATGGCAGCTACCATAAGTGGGAAATTTTGGCTTCACTTTTGTACAATGGGAGGAAGTGGCGCCACATCTTTTATACAGTCAGTGAATGAATAATGGAATAGCTAGCAATAAAAGCTTCATGCAAGTCCCTGAGGTTTTTATTATCTCATGTTTTATGCTGAAGAAATTATTGTTGTTCCATTTTTTCTTGTTACAGGAATTCAGTTTTATTTATATAGCACCAAATCACAACACTGGGTGTTCGAATAAGGAATGAATGAAAATGTGTGTAATTTTCTGTAAACTACTAAGTACAAATCACAGGTCAGCACCACACGTGATGTAGCTCTGCTTGACACTGTTCATTGGTTCTAATGAGCAAGTACAGGGAGATTTGAAACAGGTCTAATCTGTGTTTCAGCTCTGTTTCAGCCATGCCCTACATGTGGTTTCGCTGTGTAAATCCAGTTGTTCTGTCACCTCTCCAGCTGTCTTTCTCATCAAATCCAATAAACAAGGGAAGCGAGGGATTAGTCACAGCTAAATACACTAAGCTCATTTGATAATCATGGCTTCTCCCCAATCTCTGCTAATTAACAATGGATGTGACGAAATTAATCTACACAAATGGCTGAGCGTCCATCTATGTTATCAGAATCACATGAAGAGATTTAATTCCTGCATTTCATGGCCTTTGTGGCATGAAACCTCTTTTGATCTAATTCCAACACATCGATATGCAGGTGGCTGAATATTACTACAATGCCCTTGAGACCACTAAGGGATTTTAGTGTCAATTTTTTAATCAATTTACCATGTGTCCACTTTACCTCTCAAAACTCAGGCACCCAGTGGACACTGTTTTGTCAGAGGACTTCACATTAACTAGTTGTAATTTACCAATCCCCACTTGCCACAGTGAGAGTTTGGTTCAGTCAAACACTCCTTTTGTCAGTGTTATTATGACTTTGAGAGAATGAGAGGAAAGAAGATGTGCCAGTATTCTTAACCCGTTAATGATAGTTTTGTAAACTATTAGTTAAATTTTAAGGGGAGCCTTGTCAAAAGGTAACCAGGGGAACAATCCCTTCTTAAAGTATTCTAACCCAGTTGTGTTGTGTCAGGGTAGTGTTGGCATACATGATATAGTCCTATTCAACCAGGTGAGACAGGGAACAGTTACAGCAAGTCTTATTTCTCAAGCCAAAAACATGCCAGAGTGATATTTAGTTTATACCCATCCCCAACCAGACAGAAGACAGTGGTGCAAATGTCATTACACACCTGACATGTGGATTATATGAAGTGGACCCGAACCTGAGATGAGGCAGTCACACTCAGTCAATGCCATCAGTCGAGGCCAAATGTGGCCACACATTCTTTGATATGGGGACAATATAAGCCCAAGAGAAGCTAATGGAAAGAAAAATCACCGAAATGGTTTCTTTGGATATTCTTATATTAAAATGAGCAATTTGGTTGTATATAATTTGCTTTGAAAAAAGGAGAAAGGTCTGTTTATATAACAGAGATTGCCATTCACATTCACTGCAGTGTGACAAAAATCTGAAAAAAGTTTGCAATTTCTTTGTATGCACCTATTGTACAAATTATTCCTTTCTTCCTAATGAAAGAATACAATATGCAACATTGCACACTGACTGAATGCAGGGCTATATATAACTGTTATTTGACACTAAAATATAAATTCTCTGTTACTGTGTTACTGGTGTCATTTTATTTTATATTATATTTGATTCATTAACTGAGTGAAATTCAGTGTTGCAACTGTCCCAGTTCCCCCCTACTGTAGCAATCCCTCTTATGGCAACTCAACTAGGCAACGAAAAATGGCACATTTATAACTGACACAGTTATAATAAGACACGTGCTTCTCTTCAGTTATTACAGTATCAAAGATCTAGTTGATAATTTTTTATATAATAATTCTACAGTTTACATCTGACACACCACAAAACATGAACATGACCCTTGCTATAATACATATATACATATATAATACGATGATATGATACATCCTGTCCAGGGTGTACCGGGATACGCTCCAGGCCATGAATCGGATAAGAAGTTAAGAAAATAGATAGAAGAAGGAACACAAAGGATTACTGTAACTTAAATTATTTCTAAATTAATCTTTGGGAAATCACTGTGTAAATTGCATATTAGAGATTCTGATTGCTATATTAAAGAGGAACCATTAACTTTGGGGGCCTAAGTTATCATCGGTGATGACCACAACCTTAGCCTAACCTTGTGTTTTGGGAAAAAAAAAATGTTTTTTTTTTTTTTTTGGAAAACACTTAAATAGTTTTTGAGGTGTGCCAGTTAGATCATTTTCCCCCTCTGATTGCCGAGATTTGGCAATAACAAGCGGAAGAGAATGGATGGATGGAAAAAATAACATGTTCTGACAGCATAAGGTTAGGAACAGGGTCATTTCATATGATAACATAGATGTCACTGCATTAAATTTTAAGCAATAAGGCAACTATATCAAAATGAGTCAAATTAGCTAATTTCTAACTTTTAAGGGCAGCATTGGAGATAGGGTTATGTCATTTTCCCCAAAAAAAGGTATTTCTAATGTCACTGGAGTTTTCACATGTGATATATTGTCTTAGTCCAGTTAAATAGCCTCAGGTGCTGTAAATTAATTTTTAAGCAATATCATTGTATTGACGCAGTTGTCATGCAGGAAGAAAAAAAAAGATCACTGAACAAGTCTTAAATACAGGCAAACAGATCTTGAAGAAATAAAAGCAGAGATTAAAAAAAAGAGAGGCAGAGAGGCCCTTTAGTGTAACAGAATCCACTTCATTTCAATTGGAGCTGAGAGTGATAAACAATCTGAATAATGTTCCTGAAGTGGTCTAATATCTTTAGGACACAGAGAGCTGGAGGATGGAGGGCAAGATGGGTGAAGAGGATTGTTAATTTCATCAAAATGGTGGCTGAAGGAGTGGAGGAGTGGAGATTCAGCCCACAGGGAGAAAAAAAAACTCTCCCTCCTCCTTCATCCTGTTACATATTACACTGCCTCCCATTGCTCAGCCTAATGTTTAAACTCAATTATTCCTCCCACTGTTAGACAAACAGCCACATCAGCTGGGGAGAGTGTTCACACTGTCCCTGGGTATATTGTAGCAGTGTGTTGCTATTTGAAGCCAATATTAGCCTTTTATTAAATTTGGTCCAGTAAGTGTCATATGATGGATTTGATGCCAAGTGTTAGGTTATGTAAATGAAAAATGAAAAACAAGGCCACTGATTACCTAAGCTGATGTGATGGGTGATTTGGATAGAACGACATGGTAAATTCCTCAAATGCTTTAAGTGTTTTAGCAGACTTTGTTAGATGAAGATGGACTGGTGAACTGACAGGGGGTTTGGTGATCGGTGCAATGACATTGTGAATTCAAGCATTCTGTACTGAGCCTGAAGGCAAAGCTCGCCTTCCACTATTCATTCCACATTCTAACACAAGCTTTGGATAAATAAGAGAAGAATGTGATAAAAAATACAAGCACAAAATTATCAGATAACTTCCTTTTGGAGGAAGTTTTATGCACAGAGTGGCCTATGGTATCTGGCATCAGGGTGTTGGCAGCAAATACTTTGGTGGATTGGGTCAATTGACCCAAGTATTAGTCACATTCAGTATTATAAACATCACCTGTCAGTGGTTTTCATGTTGTGGATGATCGGTGTAAATATACATTCAGATTTATTCCTCTTCTATTATAGTAAGTTGACTTAAGACAAAAATTTAAAGCTACATTTTTGCTGGCTCTACTTTTAATGGATGAAGCTGGCTACTGGCGACAAATGATTTCCAGTCAGTAAGCATCGATCAGAAAATGGAGATTGACTGTGTAGTTTGTCATTTAGTTTTGGACTTGGTGCTCGAGGTAAATGTTTATTCAGACTTCATTCAAGTGTTTTATGTGTGGTAATCTTTCTTTTCAGTCCACAATCATTCATTTTCCACAGAGAGGCTGAATTTAGACATACAGTGACCACAGAGGATGTAGTCATTGGATTTTAGCCATCTATCCTCCAGTGATCTACTGTGAAAGCCCATTACCACACTGTCCTCAGATACCAGGCCCATGGAGCAAATTATGATAATTTCAGACATTTTCATGTCCCTTTGTCTCCCACCAATTATCCACTTATCTATTTAGTGAAATTTTGTGTTTTTCTTTGAAAAAATTACAATAAACAAATAGAAACAAAACTACAGGCATAAAAAGCAGATATTAAAAAATTTTACCCAGAAAAAAAAAATGCTAAAAAAAAATCTTTAAATTAGCACAAAAAACTTCTGCATATGATTTATAACAAGCTGCTGTGTTAGATCCAAATCTTTTACAAAGTCCAAGAAGGAATCCCAAACCTTTTTCAGGATATTGTGTTTATCTTTCAATACATATTCAGTACAATGAATGCATATTTTTAGTGGAAGTCCTGTCCTATCCAGTCCCTAACTTTTGGTCTATGGGGTTTCTGTTTATTTTTCAAATAATGCTATTAGCTTGTTGGCACATAGAAAAATGGAGGTTCATTAAAGTTTGTTCATTTTTATCATAGTTGTGTCCCTCTGGGTACAACCCAAGCAGAAATAGCTTTGGGTCCAGAGGAATTTATTTTGAAATAATCCTTACATGTCACTTTGACCCCCTTCCAGAATATTTTAAATCTTTGTACCAGACACAGTGAAACAGTGTTCCTTTAGCCTCTGTGCATTAAATACATATGAGATTTGTGACAGAGCTTGACTTTTATCAGCTCTTGAGAAGCCCAAAGTTTAAATGTAGCATCTGCTTTTCTCTGGGTAAAAAACTGGTGACTCATATTGTCATGAATCACAGAATTTGTGAACCTAAATTCAGACCCAGAGACTAAGAAAAGTTCAGAATATTTATTACAAACACGTGGATTGTAAAGCACCAAGATCTTCTTCAGATATTTCACTGAGGGTGTGTGTGTGTGAGTATTATCAGAATACAGCCTCTCTCCTTTGGGAAATACAGTAAGAACAGTCCAAAATCCACAATGTGAGGCCAAATCCAGCAAGGAGGTCTAGAGCACATCAAGACAGAAACTAGAAGAGACAACAAGGTAAGTACAAAGATTAATGCAAAACACTTTCCTAACATAGACTTGACATTACCAATGGAGAGCTGAACAGTCTGGTGGTGAATGAATGGATGAACAGGTCCTTAAATACACAGAGCTTGATGATGAGATGGGGAACAGGTGTCCAGCAGAAGGCTTCAGGAGCTGATTGAGGGAGCCTCCTCCAGGCAGTCTCAGGAGCAAAGGGACTCACCCGCCTCAGAAAGGAGGGGAGAAAGAGCCAGAGCAAGTGAAAGAAGAGAGAGTAAAGGGCAGGGGCGGGCTAGATACTGGAAGGTCATGATACATATTGGCCTGTATTGTTTAGTTCTACCAGATTTTAATCATGTTTGACAACTCCATTAATAGCCTGCTTTTTCAGGGGTTTTTTCACTATGTCAGAGTATAAATAGAAAAGAAGAGGCAGTTTTAGACCACAAGATTCCATGTGTGCCCAATGAGGACTATAATCTGGAGAGAATTAAAACATAATGAACCTTAGCTATGTATCCCAGTGTGTGGCTTTTCTTTTTTTCCATATGAATCCCACAAATAGTTTTTTGATCCATTGTTTGATGGATTGCTGTAGAGGGCAGAGGAATGTTACTGAAAAAGATAAAATCTCTTTGTGACACATTCATTTTGAAAATACTGATTCCACCAATTATTAAAACAAGCAGAGGCACCCATCTATCAACTAAAATGACTGCTTTCTTCAATCAGGCTTCATAATTACCACTGGCAACATGTTCTGTCTTTGGCACACTTTGTATCTTTAAATATGTGAATTATTTTACCACATTAAACTGTAACACTTCAGAAGTTGGGTTCCTTCTTTCATCTTCACTGAGAACTTAGTTTTGTTCACTGTATGTCCTGAGATGTCTCCATTTTATGTTTTTGTATCAAAATAAAACTGGAACTGATTTCAAAATTACAATTGCTTATAGTGATGGTTTATGTTTAGTCTGTCCCACTGTTATTCTATAAGCTTGTGTGTGATTGTACAGCTACTGCAAGAGGTTCAGTTGGTAATGTGAACAGCAGTGGGGATAGAGGACAACCTTGGGGACAGTTATTAGTTGTGAAATATTCTTGTTCATTAAAAATTCTGCTCTTGGCTTTTTATGTTTTAAATGAATCCATTTCCTGCATTTTCTCCCCAAATCCAAACATTTCCAACACATTAAACAAATATGGCCAGGCAACCAAATGAAAAGCATTTAAAGACAGATAGGCTGCATCTGAATTTTCTTTGTTGTTTATCATATTTTGTACTCTAATATCATGAAAACCCTGCCTTCCAGTGACAATTCCATTCTGATCTCTAATAACAACTCCTGGTATTATATTTTGTATTTGTTTTGCTAAAGTTTCACATAATATTTTAAGTTTGGAAGTCAACAAGCTTATTGACCTCATATTCTCTCATTTGTTGGAAGGTAATTTCTGAGTAATGCACTTATCTTTCTCTTCTAATAGATTCTATTTTTCAGGATGTTGCTGTTTTTTTGTCATGCAACAGTAGCGTGAATAATTTAGCAGTCATAAAATTTTTAGCCTCCTCTTCCTCGGTGGTAACAAGAAAAGCCACTCTGAGCCCAGGATGCAAAGTCACTATTTATTCATGAGGAGATGCCACACAGCCAAAGAACACAGTGGGATTTGGAACTGGTCTGGAGAACATGGCCCGGACTGCACCCATTCATCAGTGCTAAGCAGCTGAGCACTGTGTATAGATGTTATTATCAGCAAAGTTAAAGCTGTGCAGCATGCTGACTCCCAGTAGCAGGTTGCTGAGTGATTGGAAGTCAAGCAGGGATTATTGAGGTTTCCCACAGGAATACAAGCAGCTATTTCAAGGGAACAAAGAAATAGAGACTGAATTTAGTTAACTCTTTCTAGAAAATTTAACCTTCCATTATGTCTGTTGGAGGTATTCTCTAGGGGAAACAGACAGTGTCAGAGCCTGATTTTTCCATTTCTGCTCATTGTGAAGCCTTAGATAAATTAGCCATCGCTCCACTGTGAGCACAGCGTTGATTATTCTTGCCTTCCATCCGAAATTACCACTTTACATCTCACAGGGTTAAAAGCAGTTAGCCAAGTGGCTGTCATCTCTCTCAGATTTCTGGAAGCTTAAAGCTCACTTAGCAGCCCATAATCTGATTTGAAACAAAAGCCTGACACATATTTTGAATGTTCTCATTAATGCCCACAAACCAATCTACTGTATAGTAGAGTCTGTGTCTGTGTGTAAAAGGGGGCAGATTACTGTCTGAGGCCACAGGGTCACCTATATAAGATTTTAAAAATCAAAAACACAAAGCAGAACAGAAACAGTATGTATTTCAGTGTGACACGTAAGGTAGCGCTGGCACTTAACCACCTGAGACAATAACATTTTAACACTCAGGAAGAGTCACTGGTTATTTGGCCCAACTTCAGTGTTTGACCAACTTCCATCAAGTAAAAAAGATTGTTTATCTATAAAATGTGGATGATTCACTACGTGTGCTCACTGCATATGATTCTTGTGTGCTGCTGAGGCTGTAACTCATTTCACAGCAGACCTTTTTGCTTGTCAGAGTAGTAAAATAAAATGTTTTACTATTAACAGGAATTCTGTTCTATTCAAGTTCACCAACAGTTTAACCTTGAGCCATCATGAACAAGTCCAGTACCATCATGAATTATTCAAGAAATCTTTTAAAGGCAGCACATTGACTTTTGCTGTTTTGTACAAAATGCAGTCATGAAAAAGACAGTTTTTCACAGGACTGCATAGAGTCCTGTGAAAAACTAAGTACGCCCCTGGGTTACAATCCACCCCAGGCTGTTTACTGTGTCTTCCCAGGCTCTCTCCCAGCTTTCCTGTACACTCTCTGCTGTTCTGTCATTAAAAAAAAAAAAAGGCTAAAAACGCACACCCAAAAACACTGGATAGAAAAGAATCAAGGTGGTGCAATGGCCCAGTCAAAGGCTCTTTGAAATGCTGAGGTAGGATCTTAAGAGAGCTGTGCATAAATGAATCCCCGCAAACCTCAATGAACTGAAGCAATGTTGTGAAGAAGACTGCGACAAAATTCATGCACAATGATGTGAGAGACTGATAAAGTCACACAGAAAGTAATTACTTCAAGTTATTGCTGCTAAAGGTGGTTCACAAGCTATTAATGGGGTATACTTAGTTTTTCACAGGACTGCACAAAGTCATATGTCTTTTTGATATGACTACACCTTTTTAATCTCTTACCATCCTTCTTGTAACAGAAGAACTATAAGGTCAAAATGCCTGTAAGAGACTTTACTTAAGGTAACATCTTCTGGTGTCTGAAACTACTTTTGTTTAGCATGTGGCTAAAATGCAGTGTAAACCTAACCATAAGGGTTTCACAAGTGACCTGGTGGATGTTAAGAGGTTAAGATTCCAGTTTTCAAGATTCATGTCCAGGGTATGTCAATCCAGTACAGTATGTACACTGGTATAGGTACATTGGTCCACAGTCAAAAATAAGGCAGCACTTTATAATAATCATTGTTTATGATCAAGGTTACTATAATTAACTAAAACTAAACTAAAATAGATGTGAAAAAGCATTTTAGTTCACTAAAATAAAAATAAAAACTAGACTTTTGAAAAATTACATAAATAAAACTAACTGAACCGGTTTTGTGAAGTTGGAAAAATAACTAAAATAAAATTAAAATATAGAGGAAATATCCTTAGTTTTAGTCCACAAACTCCCTGATGAGGCTTTAATGCAAATGATTATTGAGACTTTGGGTGTCTAAAAGAATGTGAGTCAACTGCTTTAAACAGTTTGGTGTTTTTATTTTGATACCTTTACTGATTTTCCTAAATCTTACCTCCAGCATATGCCCTCCATACAATAATACTAAAAAAAGAGAACTTTATTAGAGAAAACTAATAAAAACACCTAAACTAATAAAAACTAAACTCTAACTAAACATTTTCAAACAATAAAAACTAAAGTGCTGGAAGTGTGGGGAGAAAAGTGGCATGTTTATCCATACATTATGGGAATGTTCTAAGATCCTCCCCTTGTGGGAAAATGTTTTAGATTGTATAGGTAAATGGTTGAATTGTGAAATTCCAAGGTCACCAAGACTACGTCTCCTTGAGACAGAACAGTGTACCACACTTAAACAAATATACCAATAATAGAATATTAAAAACTGGTCTAATGGCTCTAATGCTTGGACAATTCTGAGGTGTTGGAGGGAGCCTCAATCTCCCATGGTGAATATGTGGAGAACTCAAATGATGGAAACAGTTGCATGTGAGAAAATGTTGGGGAGATTGAATAGTCAAAATGATACGACGAACGAACAATGGGACAGTTTTGGGAACAGCCAGACCGTGTACAGATATTTTGGAGTGTATTGCATTAAGGCCTCACACTTGCCTTGAATAATGGTCTGCTCTTCATATCTGTATTTTGCTAATTTTTAAGCCGCTTACCAGCCTGTTTTGTTGTATTGTGTATCTGTTTTTTTTTTTTTTTTTGGGGGGGGGGGGGTGGTTTTTTTTCCCCC
>VUQS01029122.1:0-10981 GCA_015108495.1 Heterochromis multidens | reverse complement strand
CTTTCCTTTTTTTTTCTTTTTTTTTTTTTTTTTTTTTTCCCTGTAGCTCTCCCGTGTATCTCTTCTGTCTCTTAGTATTCGTTCAGAAATGATGTGTACTTTTATGCATTTGAAATGACACGAAAGCACTAGAAAGTTTGATAGATGATATATATTTTTATTAATTCTATTTATGCTCTCTATGTGTCTGTAATAGTATTCTGTGGGTCCTACCTTTTCATAAACATTTATCTTATGCAGAAATGCAAAAAAAAAAAATGAACAAAAACAAACTTACGGTCCACATTAATGAGTGAGGAGTCGTCACGTGTTTCCTGTTTGTCTCGTCTAAGCTCGTGATCAGGTTTGGATTGCCTTCATTCATAACTTTCTCTCTGATGGGGTGCACTTCATGGACACACATGTGAAGTGTCACCTTGATGGGAAGTTTCCCAAAGAAATGCATCTGCCTGTATTCTGACATGATCAAGGAGCAACCTAGTGTATATCAAACATATCAGCTTATTCTACCGCAGACATAATCACGGTCTTGTGTTATAGAAATAAGGAGTGTTGATTTGTGCTGACTGAATATTCATAACTTTTTAATGTAATTGTGTCTTTCTACTGATTGATGAGAAATGTCTTGGATTGTTATTTATCTAGAAGCACTGATCTGGAATCAGTTTGCTCTCTGAAGTCACTATAAATCGGTTGCTGGACGGGGGACCTGGAGCTCAATAAATATGGACCCTGGTTGTGTTTTTTCAATTAAGCCAATGGGAGCTTTCTTGTCTGTGTAAACATTACACAAGTCTGTTCCACCAGATGGAGTTATTGGCAAGTTACTAGCTCCCTGTACACAAAATGTCCTGCAAACTTTGTTGTCAAACCTGAGGACAACTGTATGGAAAACAAAGATGTGACGTATATTTATCTATTAAAATCCAATTTCACTGACAGGTGTTGTGTGTTTTATTTTGAAAGTCAAGCTTGTATATGAACTCAAGAGTTGACATGTTTCAGGGGTCAATTGGAGCTCAGTACCAGGCTTGTGTGTGTATATTTAAGCAATTATCAAGGAATTATTTATATTAAGATGGCTCTAGTTGTTTCTGCTATTAAGAGTTGAGCTGTAGCTTAAATGGAAGATGTGGCCCTGAAAAATATATTTGGTCACTGAAGTGAGTGGTGTCTGTGTATAAATGTGTCTACTGTGTGGGAGGCAGGGACCCCCAGAGTGGTTGAAAGTGTGATGACTCTTACTTACCAGGTCTTTCCATAAACTGCTGCTCAACTGTGGATTTGGACAGTTTATCTGAGCATCATTTGTAAAAGTACAATCCACCTCTTTCAGGGTAGTGATGACTCATAAGAGTACATTAGACTTTAAATCTATCAGCCCTTTTGACAGTCTGGATCCCTTACAGCATAATTTATGATATGATGAGTTATTCACGTTTCTTAATTTGCAAACAGGAGCCAGGCTGATCAAGTACACCTGCCTAAAACTTTAATGTAAGAACAACATGAAACATTTACATTCTCTCTTTTCCCTCTTCTACTCTCCTCCAAATAATAAATGTTTAAAGGGTTTTCAACATGTAAAATTAGGAGTTTAGTTCCACTTATCTGGAATAAATATGAGTACGAAGATCTGAATGGGAATAAAACGCTCATAGTAATTGTTTTACCAGCAGGCTGAGCTGAACAAGAGGCGTCTCCAAAGTTGGAGTCAGAGTGGGAGTACGCAGAGAAATAGTGGATGGAGTAAGGGGCTAAGGCAATGCAGTAGCCTCCAGAGATAGACAGAGACAGGATTGGACTATATGTATGTCTGCAACGTGGAGCTACTGGATTGACACATTTTTCCTGCTGGAGCTCCTCTGCTGACTGTTTTTTGGATTTCCAGTGAAACTTTGCTGAATTAAAAATTCCAAAACATTTTTAATAGCGTGGTGAGTAGATTTCAAATTGTTATCTGGAAAATGATAATGCTTTTTAATGCTACACTGCAGGCTTTGCTCTTTTTTTTCCTTTTTTTTTGTTGTTGAAAGAACCAATCATTTTTCTTTTGCATTTTAAAAGCCTTGCAGAAACAGGAATCACCACCAGTCACCTGTGCAGTATTGACTTCATATCTGGCTTAGGAAACATCTCATGCTCCTTTCACCTACATCATGAAAAGCCATCAAAGACAGCGAATGTGCAAAACAGAGACAGAGTGTCTTAAATGCTGTTCAGTACATGATGTTTTTGTAATTCATAGTAAACACAACACACAACTTTGGCTTCCACTCATGAGGAAATGTGAAAGGGGCTGCTCTTTCGTGGAATAACCAAAATGCTGTAATTATAAATCTTCATATTTTTTATTCATATGTATAGGAAAAATGCCAGTAAAAAACATTTTAGGGTACCGTGGAGCAGCATGGATATCTACAGCACATAATATGATTGTACCTTTGCTATCCTGATTGCTATCTGATGAAGAAAACACTGTCAGGACTGTGGCAGAAAGACATCAAACACATGTGAGTTCAGAGGGCAACTGTTCCATGTGGGTTGCAACATGCATATGTGACCCCTGCAGGGCTCAGGTCAGCAGCTACCCTATACATGTCTGTGCAGAAGTGTTGATTTTCCTGAACAGTGAACAGACCGAAGCTGTTGAAGACTTCATTTGGGAATCTCACATTTCTAACAGCTTTATGTTGCCTTCATGCTAAGATTGGTCTTTCAATGCCACGTCCTCCTGTTTTTGAATATGAATATGATTACGATTTCTGCTCTGATCACAGATATTTCTAAGACTGTAGTGAAGCCTGCAGTCTGAATATGACGGGTAATGAATGGCTCTCTTGGGGAGTGGATAGGGAAAGAATCTGGTGCTTTTTAGCCTCTCTTAAATCACTGTAAACCACCTATGCAGCAAAACATCTTCATTCGCAGAAGCTCACTGGTTTCGTTTGAAGGCTTTGGGAAACACAACACTGGTGTACTGTATAGCCACATATTTAAACAGACATTATAGAGCAAATTATACAGTTTAAAAGTGCAGAATATCTCAGAACAATCTGCACATTTCAAAAGAAATTAGATAAAAAGCATATAAAGAATATGAAGTGCAAAACACTAGATATAAAATATTACTGTAAGTCACAGAGTGGAATTATTTTTCCTAAATTCCTTGATTCAAGAGGAATACTGTTTATGCACTTTAAAAAGACTTCTCTTGTCCACACCCTTTTCACAAATGTAATCCAAATGTCATGAAATGTAATAAGTAACATTTTAGTTATGCCAAATTATAGGTTCATGCTAAAATCTGTTTGATATAAATTGCCTTAAACTGAAATGACTCAGTATGCAATGTATCAATGGTAATGGTCTTACATTTCATGTGCAACTTGTCCCTGAACAAATCATTCCCAGATAGTAGGTGTTTCACCCAATCACAACCAACCACACTTAGCTAATCATCTGTCATATTTTGTGTTTATTATAACACAATGGGGTGGCTGTGGCTCAGAAGGTAGCGCAAGTCATCTACTAAATTGGAAGGTTGGTGGTTCGATCCCTGGCTGCTCCGGTCTGCATGCCAAAAAAACCTTGGGCAAGATACTGAACTCCAAGTTGCTCCCAATGTGTTCATCGGGAGTGTGAATGTCAGATAGAAAGCACTTATATATAGAAAAAAGTGCTTGTGTCAATGAAACATGTATTATAGAGTACTCGAGTAGAAAAGCACTCTATAATAACCAATCTGTTTATAATGTAGATTTTGTTTCCACATGCAGATTTATTTTTTTACTGGATATTAAATAAATAAAAATAGTACATGTTCTCTTTTGGCAGTTTCTCTCCTGCCTTGTTTGTCATTCTCTCTTCCCCAGCTTTGCACTCTAGCGTGCAGGTTTGTACCCAACTTGCACTGCATTATGGGAGTGTTTCTTCTGGATCAGCTCTTGTTTTTGTGCTTATGTCACTCTGCTGCAGTTGTCATCTTTTATCACAATGAGGTCTCTGGCTCTCGGCCTTTTCTGCCTGTTGTGCTGTAACGCTGCGCAGACATACAGACGCCGCCCCAGACCCACCACAGCCAGAACTGACACAACTTTCCCAACCAAAGCAGTTAGTAAGTGATTAGTTGGTGATTCGGTATCAGCTTTGTCATTTTTTTCCCCCACTGAACTCATCCCAAACCTCCTCATTGTCTTTGATTATAGATAATCCATGTAAAGCCATCCCGCTGGATTTCGTCTTTGTCATTGACAGCTCCAGGAGCATCCGTCCCAATGACTATGAGAAAGTGAAGACCTTCATCATCAACCTGCTTCAGTTCCTCGAGATTGGTCATAATGCAACACGGGTTGGTCTGCTCCAGTATGGCAGCGTGGTCCAGCCTGAGTTCTCCCTCAGCACCTACACCACCAAGAGTGAGGTAGAGCAGGCGGTGAGGAATATGGAGCACCTCGCCACAGGGACCATGACGGGTCTGGCCATCCAATACACCATGGAGACAGCCTTCACCGAGGAACATGGAGCCCGACCAATGAACCTACACATCCCACGAATTGCTATGATTGTGACTGATGGGAGACCTCAGGATACAGTGGAGGAGATTGCAGCTCAGGCAAGACAGGCTGGCATCCAGATTTTTGCTATTGGAGTAGGCAGGGTGGATATGAACACACTAAGGGCCATAGGGAGTGAGCCACACTCTGAACATGTGCATCTGGTGGCCAACTTTAGCCAGATAGAAACCCTGATCTCGGTGTTCCAGTCCAAACTGTGCGGAGGTGATTAATTGCTTTAATTAATTGAAGTGATTAAGTGTCTCTCTTTATTTTTAAAATGCATGTGCGTTTGCGTTTGCTTGTGCTTGAGTGTTTGTGAATGTTCATGTGTGCATTAGGTTCAGACATGTGTGAGGTGGTGGACCATCAATGTCAGCATATCTGTGTGAGCAGCCCTGCCTCATACAGGTGCAAATGCAGGGAAGGATACACCCTAAACCCTGATGGCAAGACGTGTACAGGTGAAACCCGTCTTTTTTTAAATCTGTTTACATTTCTAGCTACAGCTTCTAGTACTTCAGTTTCTTGTAGACAACACTGTGAGTGGATTCATACATGTACACATAGCAGACTGACTTATTTACATCAGACTGACATAGTTAGCGACTCTTGAGTTTCACTCAGAAGTTATATAGACCAAAACAGAGTAAAAATGGGAGTGAATTTTGAACTTCTGTTATATCAGTGTGCTTATATTTCACTGTTGGGCTTATATTTCGTTTCTTCTGTCCCTGAGTGACTGGTTACTGCAGGTTTCCTTGTCCACACTGAACTGTAGATGACTTTTCTCCACATTGTTGCAGCTGAGGATGCATGTGCTGTGGTGGATCACGGTTGTGAACACATCTGCGCTAACCTGCCTCGTGGTTATGAGTGCCGCTGCCGTCCAGGGTATCAACTCACCATAGACCTGAAGTCGTGCAACAGTAATATTACATTTCTTTACTTACCATAAATTATTTTATTCAAATTTCAGGACTTATTGTTGGAGTCACAATGGAAAAGGATCACATTTTTCAAAGCAGTAATGGTGCACTTGGTTCCTGCCACAATACTGTGTTTGTAGATTAAAGCGGTGGAGTTAAATCACCATATATTCCAAGTATGAATAAAATACAATTATTTATTTAGTCTTGGATAAAGGAGGCCAAGACTGTCCAAAAAGCATAGTTACTGTGAGAACTGGTTGTGTAAATTGTGTGTTTTTTTTTTTTCTTCAAATTATAGACAGCATCCCTCCTACCAGTGATGTCTGTTCACCCACTGATGGAAAAGTTTCCTTTTGCTCCTTCTGTGGATGTTAACAGAAAGCAAAGTGGGGGAGAGTTCCTGAAGGAAGTGTGCTTTTGCTGTCACCAGTACAGTGAGGCTGCTGAAATGTAGAGGTGTATCTGGAGTGTCATAGTATCACCCAGTCCAAACAAGAATGAGTCTGATCCTCAGTAGGTTCACACTCTGCAACTTTAGATGGGATTTTGATTTCAAATGAAATCAAATGAAAACAGTCTTATTCTTGTGTATTAGATAGAGATTTATTAATTGGAAAAGACTTGTCATCCAACAAAAGCAGTGCCAGTGAGATAGTTATTAAGAGATTCACCCTCCCCAGGAATAGACCACTGTGACCTGGGGAACCATGGCTGTGAGCACAACTGTGTCACCGTTCCAGAGTTCTACATCTGCACATGTAAGAGGGGCTATGTCCTCAATCTGGATGGCAAGACCTGTAGCAGTAGGTACCTTTTTTTTTATCATTTCATAATCAGGTAAAATATACAGTATCATATGAAACATCAAATGAAAACAGGGCTGGCTACAGCAAGCACAATGTAACAATCTCTCTGCTCTTTCCTGTTTTTCATCTAATGCGTCCCAGAGATTGATCACTGTGCTGATGGAACCCATGGGTGTGAGCAGGAGTTTATGAACACAGAAGAGTCCTGTGTATGCAAATGCAGAAAAAGCTACACACTCAGACCTGATGGGAAAACATGTGAAAGTAAATTCATTGCTTTTACATCTTTCTTTTTTAAAAATAGTTCCACATTTTCTTTACATATAGAGCATGAAAACAGACTGTTACAGTACACAACACATATAAAGCTGTGTACATCTATATCAATTGTCTGATACCATTCCAATCAACTTTTGAGTGTGCAAAAGATGCCTGAGTAGTTGATGATTCTGAGATGTAAATGTGTCACATGAGGTCTAGGATGACTATTCAGCTATTTGGGTTTTTGGATTGCTTCTGTTTGTGCTCACTGATAAAATAAGAGAATATATAGGAAAACCAGAAGAGCTCTTCCTTTATAATATGATCTAATGTGCTCAGTATTTTTACATTTTAATGTAAAAACTCAACAGTTAGTTAAAGCAGTCTGTTTTTTAAAATTAATTTCTACTTGTCTTTTCTTACTGATAAACTGATTTCCTGCAGAGATCGATCACTGCGCTGATGGCACCCATGGATGTGAGCAGGACTTTATGAACACAGAAGACAGCTGTGTGTGTAAATGCAGAGAAGGCTTCACACTCAGACCCGATGGGAAAACATGCAAAAGTAAGTGTAGCTGACTTGTGTTTGCATGTTATTAGTGTTTTTTAACATAGAAAGAACAATGTTGTTCATGATTTTAATGTGAGGCAACACTTCTTTCACAATTATGTCTTTTTGATTTAGTTATGCTGCTGCACACTGACATCTATGTTAATGTCCTCCAGCCTGTGCAAAAATGTTACAAGAAGGAATGTGATAAACCTTGAATAACAGGTTTATCTTACTTTACATTCTGATGGTCAATAGAGGCTGCAGTCATGATGTTTGATTCGATTTCAGCCTTAACACATTTAGCTGTCTAGGGTCATCCCCCATTGTTCATAACTCATACACTGAACAGTATGGTGAATAAATATGCAAGCACAATGCTCACTGTCAATTATTCTGCTAAGTAAGATATTAATTACTGATTTATAGATGCATTGCATTGAACTGAATCTTGTATTTAGTTTATTCAGCTGCTCTGGCTTCAGATGCTATGGTGAAATTTTTTATTTTTTTATTTTTACAGTCCACATATGGACTGTACATATGAAAGACTTCATGTGAATGTGAATGTACAAAAAGAAATTCAGCCCTGAGGGGTGTAATAGTGTGAGAGACAATCAGTATTATGAACTCAATTCTATTTTAATTATATAGCGCCAAATCACAACAACAATTACCTCAAGGCGCTTTATATTGTAAGGTAATACAATATAAAATACAGAGAAAACCCCAACAATCAGACGACCCCCTATGAGCAAGCACTTGGTGACAGTGGGAAGGAAAAACTCCCTTTTAACAGGAAGAAACCTATGGCTTAGGCCTGCTCAGGGAGTGAGGGGAGGGAGACAGGACAAAAGACACACTGTGGCATTAAATATCCATAGCAATGGACATTTTATACCTTTTTAAAGTTAAATTATACCTTTTGCATGATGGATAATAACAGCAATTTTCATACAGTTTGGCCACTGTGCCACTGATACCTGGTTAGAAGACTCTGTGTGTATAGCCAGAAAACACAATTATATTCAGTCATCTGGTGCTTATAAGCGTGTTCATTTTATAATTCATATTTATTTGAATCTGATTCAAAGTACGTGGAAATAACTGAACAATTGCTCTCCTGCAGAGACAGATCATTGTGCTGGCAGGAATCATGGCTGTGAGCAGGAGTTTATGAACACAGAAGATTCGTGTGTGTGCAAATGCAGAAAAGGCTTCACACTCAGACCTGATGGAAAAACATGTCAAAGTGAGTCCGAGCTCATTCAGTGTCATAAATAATAATAGTTTTTCCACTAGAGTATTGTTTCGAGCTTGAATCACTAATCATTCAAGACTTCCCAGAATATTTTTGTTCCATGAAAAAAAAAAAAATGTATAGATAGATAGATAGATAGATAGATAGATATAGATATAGATATACGTATATCAAAAGAAAGAGCAGAAAGTTAGATTTTTAAAATTATCCTATATAGATGTCCATATGTAAGGATTTAGTGGGTTTAATATAGAAAAGAACTACATTTGAATCGCTTCACTAAATAATATAAGCTGTGTAGCAGTGAGTCTTGTTATTATTTTTTTCTGTTTTTACTTATTTGATCTAGAGGTTTCTTATTCTCACATTTTCATTTTATTCATATTAGACTGCAGAACTATAACACTCTGCACAACACAGGACAGAATAATCTTGATAGGAAACAAAAATAAACCAAATCCAGAATGTGCATTCTTTCATTAGCATGTTTTCAAGCGTTTCTATGATTGTTTATGTCCCCTATTTGGATATTTCCATGTTACATAATTTTGATTGTGTTTTGAACCCAGTTATGAGGTCAGTGCTAATCCCAGGGCTCACTAAAATATCTATTTTTTCCCTCCCCTGGATTAAGGGGATATTCTGTTTATGTTTACCACCACAGCATATCATCAGATAGTTATTAGACTATTTTTTTTTGTATTTGTAGCCTTACCCTTGTGTGTCACAATATAACATATAAACACAAATTCTTTCAGACATCTTAATGTGCCACAGCACCATCATAGTCATCTTTGATCCTCTGTAATTAAACTCATAGGTCTGGGTCTGTGTCAGACAGTGGACCATGGCTGTGAGCATCAGTGTGTCAGCACCAATGACTCCTACATCTGTAGATGTTTTGAAGGATTCATACTGGCTGAAGATGGGAAAATATGCAAAAGTATGATTACTCCTATATGGACTGTCTTCTTCAGAATAATATGTAACGTAAATAAAGGCATTTATTTTTCAATATCCTTGTTTTCCGGCAGAACCAGAGTGCAGCGATGGAGTCATGGATCTTGTATTTGTAATCGATGGCTCCAAGAGTCTGGGCCCTGCCAACTTTGAGTTGGTCAAGCAGTTTGTAAACAGCATTGTGGACTCGCTGGACATTTCCAAGACAGGCACTCATGTGGGCCTTCTTCAGTACTCCACCAAGGTGCGCACAGAGTTTACCTTGGGCCAGTACACCACAGCACAACACATCAAGAGGGCTGTGAACAGGATGCAATACATGGGAAGAGGGTCCATGACTGGCTCAGCCCTGCGCCACATGTTTGAGTCCAGCTTTTCTGCCAAAGAAGGGGCCAGGCTCAACATCCCCCGTGTCAGCATTGTGTTCACTGATGGAAGATCACAAGATGATGTTTCTGAATGGGCCACTAAAGCAAAGAATTCTGGTATTTCTAGTTATCCTGATGCACTACACCCTCAAAGTATCTTCTTCCTAATAGAAGTTTCATGTTGTTTAATTGTTTTCTGTTACTTTCAGGGATCACAATATATGCTTTGGGGGTGGGCAAAGCCATTGAACAGGAGCTGAGAGAAATTGCGTCGGAGCCAGACGAGAAGCACCTGTATTATGCTGAGAATTTTGAGAAAATGGCAGAAATTACAAAGAAACTCAAGTCCAGGATATGTACAGGTATGCCACACAAAGCAGAAATACAAGGCTCTCAACAGGGTCTCAAAAATATGTGATTAATACTATGTTCGAGGCTATTTCAGGTCAAGTGTATTTCCAAAAAGGCAGATTCTTGAAAAAAATGTAGCATTACTGCCACCTATCTGCTGCTGCAATGGTAACCTGTGATTCTACCAGAGCAGCCTCTGTGCAATACTGTCTACTGTATTATATCATGTAACTCATGAGTCTTTTATGCTCTGCAGTCCTGTGTACTCCCTGTTTTTCCCTCACATTCTCCACAGGCAGAAACAAGAAAGCAGAACAGGATTAGGGGAGAAAGGATAAGATAAGAAAAAGGATCCAGGGACAGAAAGTCTTTCACACCCTATTAATTTTTCTCCCGCAGATAAACCATCTGATGAAAACATGTGCCAGTGTGAAAATGTAATAATGTTTCAAAACCAAGTCACAGAGAAGCTGAAGAGCCTGGTTCAGAATAATATCCTTTTTGCTGACTCCACAGTTACTAATGTTCAAGACTGCCATTGCCAGACCATCTTCCACTAGTCATGATCCACTACTGGCAAAAATGCTGTCTTTAAGTGCTTCACATTTCAGCAGATTTCATCTTTATCTCTGAAGTTACTTTTCCTGGGCACCCTGTGCAGTATTTGTGAAATATTGAACAAACCATTTCATGTGTTATTAATGTGCTATGTTATGCTTTTTAAAAACAAAAACCTTGAACACACTGGATTTGAACACAGTTTGCAGCTAAATTGGATTATTCTATTCATGCTCACTTTTGCTTAAGGACAAGTTTTAAAATGTAGGTTAAGTAGGGATCAGACACTGGTTAATCCCATGATGTCTCTTTTGTCCTGTGATTTCAGAAAACTCTTGTCATTATGCGTCAAAAATCTCAGTTTTGACACATTTTT